>JAOVVB010232793.1:0-10322 GCA_028570985.1 Heterobranchus longifilis
TCAAAGCACTTCACTCATCACGGCTTGAGGATAAATGAGGCAGACTCCCTGGCCTCTTTGGAGAGCCGAAGCTCAGCTCAGCAAGTCAACCAGCCACTGCAGCAAAGAGCAACTTCAGTCAGAGCCTAACTTCCTGGTTTACTTGTGATTGGTTATGGATTTTGGCCCTTAGTGTTTTGCTGTCTTCACAGGCGCAGAGCCTCTGCTCACTCAACATCAAAATCAAAGCGCTCTGACTTTTGCCTTTTTTTTTTGCGCCTTAAGAGAAACTCTTTGTTTGTTTTCACATCCTCTCAGATAAGTTTTAATGTATAATGAGAGAGCTCTCAACTTTTGTGTGGGAAGTTTGCTATCATTAGCAGCTACAATGCTTGTGTGGATGCATTCACAGGGAGGGAAACATGGCCTCAGGCTGTCATCAGCTCTGGCCAGACGATGCTTTGTAGCAACAACAAAAAAAGAGCTGAATATATAAAAAGGGTTGACATTCTGTTTTGACTTTGTACTTGTCTTCCAGCTTCATAGAATAAGAATAAGATATTAGCCTTTGCGCTGAATAGGAGATGCAAATTATTTTTTTTCTTTCATGAAGTCCCTCGTGTGTAGCAATATATATAAAGGTTGATAAATCCGGAATTACACATTGTGTTAATAAGGCAAACAAAGATCAAGTCATTTTAATTTTACTGACTATAATATCATGATGTTTTAGTTGTAAAAGTGGGTAAACTCTATACTGTAATACAAAAATGTACTGGGCATACAGATTAATTTATCTCCAAAATAAAGGCCTGCTCATACCAGCATTTAAAATGCCGAAATTCTATAATGAAATCAAGTCATTTCAGTGGAATCAGCACAAGCAGTGGATTAAAAAAAACAAAAAAGCATAACTTTGACACGAAATTGGAACTGTTGATGATGATGATGCTGTTGTTGTTGATGGTGATGATGTTGTTGATGATGATGATGATGGTGATGCTGTTGTTGTTGATGGTGATGATGTTGATGATGATGATGATGATGGTGATGCTGTTGTTGTTGATGGTGATGATGTTGTTGATGAGGATGAGGATGATGATGATGAGGAGGAGGAGGAGGAGGAGGAGGAGGAGGAGGAGGAGGATGATGAGGAGGAGGAGGAGGAGGAGGATGATGATGAGGAGGATGATGATGAGGATGATGAGGATGAGGATGAGGAGGATGATGATGATACATATACATACATATCTATTAATCAGCATCTTCAACCAACTCCAGTTGTTCTTGAATCAGCCCTTTCTCAGATATCCATGACCTGAATCTTCACTGAATCTTGTTTTTATACAGTTCTAAGACATGAATTGGGAGTATACACTGCTCCACATAAGAGGAATGGTTTTTAAACATTGAGGAGACAGGACTCAGTGGTCCACATATGTATTTTGAATACACTGTATAAGCTTTCTGGCCCGTTAGTGACCGAGTGACCGAGTTTGCCAACTGGCAGTTAACAAGTCTGCTGGCTTGGAGACCTCCCTCCCCAGCAACTCTTTTTTGAATGAAAGAGAGAGCAAAGTGCCAGGAGGAATAACCAGCACAGTACATATAAAATAGAAAGAAGCTCATAAAGATATTATGATTATAACGCTGGCTTGCCAGTTACAGTAGTTCACCGAATAGTCCTGCGTGTAGTTAGTACATCGCCAAGCCTCTGGCACTGTATATTTCACAGACGAGCAGATTAATTTTGCCGTGCCTCTTTCTGGTGTGACTGCGTCTTAATCCCTGAATATAAAGGTGGCAAGAATGCATGAACATATTCAAAGAGATAGACACGCACAAACACACACACACATGTTGATTCCCATATTCACTGAAAGACTCTGCCGGAGTCAATGTCTTGTTGCCATAGCGCCCGTTGGCATTGAGGGACGCAGCAAGGCTTGACTGTAGAAGGAGAATAGAGCGAGAGCAAGATATAAAGAGGAGGAAATACACGAGGAAGAAATGAGTGAGAGAACAGCGAGGGATGGATGGTGAGGTTAATGAACAACCATATAGCTGAATGTTATTCAAACCTCTGCTGCTGCTTCCTTCATCCCTTTGTCCGTCCCTGCCTTAACTCTTTTTATCTCTCTGACAGATTTCCCACAGCATGACTCATTCTGATTAGCATTGGGCAGCCATTTCAAAGCTCACGGAGGCTTTGACTTATATAGAATAGAACAGAATAGAATAGAATATGTCTTCATTGTCCACCAGGGTGGAAATTTGTCTTCGGCTCAACAAACAACAAGGAAACAGCAACATGAAACATAAGAACAGACAAGCAGTTAGTGAAAAACAGACACATAGATAAAGTCATTTACACATTAAAAAAAAGAGTTCATGTCACATCTGTGGCTTCAATCTCATCAGTCATTTTGCTGAGTTAAGAATATTAAGGGCTTCTTAAATACATTTTATAGTCGCCAGCGGGCCTCCCAGCTCAAACTGGCCGAAGAGAGGACGGGAGCTATCTGCCAGGATACTTCCTCGTCCGTTCTGTAAAAAAGAACAGTCAGGGGCTTTTGGGGTCGGCCAACTATTTTGCTCGCCATCCTAAAACAGAGTCATCTCTGCAATATGAGAGCAGAGAGTAAAGAAAGAGAAATGAAGCGGCCATTACGGCCTCAGGCCCATAAAGCCGGCGGTCTAATTCAGGAGCACACAAATTGATGAACTGTGTCTGTCCTTTCGCAACGGTCTTTAAATTCCATTTAATGCCACTGTAACGGCTAATCATTTGTGTCCCTCTGCGTTTGTGCGCGATTTTAAACAATAGCAGCTCCCGATAAGGGATGTGGGGGGGGGGGGGAAACAAGTGTTATTCAGCCACCACTCGGGATGAGTAAAAATGGAGGCTCAGGTTGTGATGGCTGTCCTTATCTTGTCATGAGCCAAACTGTTTCAGCGAGAGAGCACGGCATTACCACACTGCTGGCGAGGCTGCCTTTCCACTATCTTTCCATTTGTCTCCAGCCGTTCCAATCCAACCCTCGTTTTTATCTCCCTGTGTCATCTCGCTCTGACTCTAAAATTCATTTATGCACTTTCTCTCTCTCTCTCTCTCCCTGAGCTTACCTCTCTCTCTCTCTCTCTCTCTCTCTCTGTGTCTTTGGTCACTCTTTATACTTCCTTCTTTTTACCTCTCTTCACCATCCTCGCTTCTAGATATCAACTTTCTCTATTTTTCTTTTTTTCTCCCCCTTTCAATAAGGGCTTCCAGGCCTGACAGCTGTCCTTCAGCTGTACTGGTGTTTCCGCAGCAATGTTGGCTGCAGATTGGAGAATGGGTGGCTATGTAAGACTTGAGTCCCGTGTAAATAGAGCTACTGCATGTAGTTATCACAGCTTCATCAATGCACATTTGGTATGCTGGGAATCCTGGCGTAACTGCGCTGTAGATTTAAAATGATTTGGTATCAAACATTTAAAGGATTTGCTGTTTTAATACAGCTTGGCTCTTATTTTCATAGTTTTGACCATCATTTCTACAGGCTATGATTACATCATATTCACCAAGATAACTGCTGAGATCTGGGAACATGGTGACACGGCTAAAAGGGTTGTCACTGTTTAAAAAATCAAGTTGCGGCAGTTGCATTTTACTGCACAACAGCAGCAAATTTCCTCAACTTCATCTATGTGTCGGATCCAAAATGCTTCCAAACATTGTTTCTCAGATGGTTGATGGTGTGATGATGAGCCTTCTTTCTAGTTTTCTCCATTGCAATTGTTTACTGATAGGATGGGCATGTGTTAGAATATTATGCAGATCAAATATGGAAATGTTTTCCAGATAGAGATGGTAGTTCAAATTTCAAATTAAAAGTCTTAGAAGGAATGTAAGAAGATAAATATACAGGTTTTAAACATATCCTCAACTAATGCCTAAACCGTCCATGGTAAATAGTTTACAGAGCGACTTCCAGGTTCAACTTTGAAGTATTGTATTTGCGTGCAGTTTTCCTGTGAAATTAGAAACTGTGACTGACATTTCACGTGTGTTCATTTTCAGTTTCGATTATCTGGTTGAATGCTCTGATCATCTGACTGCTCTTTGCCCAGTTGGATATAATTGTTGATAATTGTGCATATTTGGAATACAGATTGCAAATTGCATTGTGTTTGTGTTCACACGTCATATAATACAAGAAGTTATTCAGACATTATATTGAATTTATGTCAAGAAAGGGGAGTCAAATCCATAGCTGCAGAGTCAAGGTAGATCTTTATCAAACTGTTACGCCCGTGCTAGAATTAAATAATAACAGCCTTCGTGCTCTGAGGCTGGACTTCTTTGTTGACAGGAAAACAAGGCCTGACATTAGCAAGGCAATATTGAAGCGCTGATTCTCACATGGTCACAAAGAACAGGGAGCATGGGAGAGAGAGAGACAGAAAGCTGGGGCCCAACACAGTGGCCCCGGGGCATCTGTGCAGCAGTGAAACCCAGGAGATCTGTCAATAAACAGGCAGGTTGTTGTTGCAGGATCAATCCAGGCCCGGAGCATTGCTTCACTTCTAATTGCCATGTGCGCTGACAATAGAGCACACAGTCTCTACATTCATGTGTGCCAAAATCTGTATGCTACTTCTCACAGTGTTAACAGAACTGTTAATGTCCTCTCTGACATGATTTCTTATTTTTTAGAAAAAATTGAAATTGCATGAAGAACAAATACAACAGTACTGCTGTACTTTTTTTTTTTGGTGAGATTTCACTTGGAAAAATCCATCCTACAACTAAACAACTTCCACTTTGGCACTTGTTTTTCAGTGGTTTTTTGTTTTGTGTGGATGACTGACCACAGGGGGATGGTGTGGCAAAACATCAAGATATGAGCAGCAGTGAAATGTTTGACAGTTTAATAACAGATAAATGATCAACCAACAAAAACATAAATGTTAAATGTCACCTGATGGAGCTCATAGTGTTTTCTCATACGGGAACAAGAACATGTGTTATTCATTTGTGGATTATTTGTTTACATTATCAGTGATATATCAGGCATTTGCACCAAAGGGAAGATATGTCCTATGGGATTTTTGCATTGCATTTTGGATCATTGCAGAAAATAAGCTCTGTGGTGAACACAAGTTCATGATACTTACTCGTTTTGTCTAGCAAGATAATCTTTCCATATGAACACCACTTCTATGATTTTAAAAGCATAAATGCAATCGGCAGAAGTAAAAAGCTAATGTTAGGTTATAAAAGAACTACACCAACGGTCGCATTTTGCAGTCCACATCACTGTTTAATGTCCTTGACAACCTCTGTTGTCTCATTCAGCCACTTGTTAGCAACTTTGATTTGATTTATTTGACATATCAAAATAAATAAATATATTACACCAGATCAAACACTGTGCCAAATACATATTCATTGGAGATGATGAGGATGACAGAAGAAAGTTAAAAAGATAACTTGTTTCCATTGTGATCCTCTTTCCAGGCAGACAAAATAGCAAAGCAGGGTCCCCTGTACCAACAAATATATATAGGCTACATTACAAACATTATATCTGTCTATACACAACTAGAGAGCTAGACAAAATAAATAAAAAAGTATAGCTCTGTATATATTAATACATTAACACACTTACTTGTCTACACTTACATATCTCCTCACATTCCCACATATTTACATCCATAAGAATATACTTAAACACATACAGCCAGCGCTCTCCTCACCAGGCACCCCTTACACTCAGCAACCCCTCCCATTTTAGGGTGAGGCCACACCAAAATTTGATATTTACTGACGTATCTTATGACGTAGAACAAAAAGTTAAAATCTCTGAAGCTTGTGTTAACCACAAACCTTATTTCAGACATCTAACCAAAAACCTATTAAAAAAAACCATTGACTTTTATGCAATGGTCTCAAACTGCCGGCCCAGGGGCCATTTTCAGCCCCACATCCCCCTCTCCTTCTGGCCCACCACATGATGTCAAAAATATAATACAATCTGGCCCGCAAAATTACTTTTTTTCTAGTCGTTTCTTACCAATTTAAACTACCCCATCCATATGCAATTTAAATAAAACCACTCCATTAAAAAATATATATATTTTGTTTGGCGCTAAAAGGTCAAAAGTGCCCGCGACTGCCCGGTCAGTTTTTGATAATAAGAAGAGAGCGGGCAGACATGGTGGAGTGGTATTTGTTTGTTGTAATGGAAATAAAAAAGTACATTTTCAGAATATTGCGCTTTCTTGTATTGAAGTGGCCCTCCTATGAGATGACAATACAAGCAGTGGCCCCAAGCCAATTTGAGTTTGAGACCCCTGCTTTGAGTCGAGGGAACCAGAAGTGCTTAAATGCAAACTCATTTCCGGGGTTTTAAACTACAAACTTGGGCTCCCTGTAGTGTGTCGTCATGTGACCAGCTAACACGGAACAACAGAGTAGATGCCTTGGCTCCATTCACTCAGATCCCACAGGGGGGGTTGTGTTTTTGCCCAGTATGAGGCTGTCTGAGTGGGCAGGGAAGCTGCTAGAATGGAGCCATTAAAAACAAAATTCAACTATATGTTTTCCTCAGTAATAAACAATGGCAGAACTGTCTCTAGGTGAATCTGTGTCAATCACAAACAGCAAGGTGCTTGAGTTTTTATACTAGTCTAACATACAGGGAGACATTGTGAAAACAAGCAGTTCCTCCGCTGACAGTAGCCACTATAGTCCAGAAAGAAGTCCAGCCTGAGGCGATGTTATGTTTTCGAGGGGCTTGTTACTGTACTACAGCTTTCGGTGTGTCCACCTACACATACTGAGTGTATCATATTTTCATTTTCTCAGGGCTGTTCAGAGTCAATTGTAGCAAACTTCAGCAGAAGTAGACTAAGCTGGTTTTACAGAAAGTGGGTACATGCAAATTGCTTCATCACAAAAACAGCTCCTGGAACTCATTGAACATCACAGATTGAGGATATACAACTCTGTAAGAGTATCCAAAGGAAGCATTTTCCTTTCATGCAAAATTGGACAACACATTCCCTAAAGCATTCCTGTCTTTTCCTTGTGAGGTTTTTGCGAGGATACTCCAGCTGGATGAGAGTGTTGAAGGAAAAAAACTCCAGTGAAACCAAGCCGGGCAATTTTCCTCCACGCCTTGTTGTTTGTCCTCTTCTCAGTGTTTTTAAATGGCAGCCTCTGTCAACAGCCGCAGCAGGGGGTTAGTCTCCTGCCTGTTTGGCTCCACGCCGTCATACCCTGTTGCTCAAAAGCTCAGAGAAAGACCAATCAATGAAGGCGCCACTTACCCTGTTATTCAGAGAACAAAATAATGTCTGTAGCTACCAATCTGCAGCAGTGGAGGGAGCACAAAGAACCCGTGTACTCAGACCGTTCTCATTTCCAACTCGTCAAATACCGCCGCTTTGTCACGGACCTCCACGTCTGATACCGACGCACGAGGCACCCTTTAGTATCTGTGTGAGGGCTTTCAGCTTATTAACCATCTGCGACAATATTAGACGCTCAAGTGCTCCTGACGTCACGTAACATGTATTTAGAACGAGAAATCCGTTACAGGACTTTGACCCTGGAGGCCGGCGTTCGTGTCCCGTGTGAAACCAAAACCAAACGTCAATGTTGACAACTGCACTTATTTTAACTCAATCATCTTTTTCCTAAACTTACCCAAGTGGTTTTGTTGCCTAAACATAAACAAGTAGTTTTGTTTGTATTCAGAATGTAAACCATGTGTCCCGAATGTTGGAAACCACCCGCTTCAAATGTTACCACACGATTTAATGCGCTGATAACGTGCATGTGACCCTGACACATATGGGTCAGCAGTGGCCGGTTCCCGCTGCTAGAAGGTCCAGAAGGCTGTTGTCATCACATTGAATGGGCTGTTATCAGTGATGTTATGTTAAGTTCGTTAAACAACCCTGCATTACTACATTACCTTGAGTTTCAGTAGGTTTAGAAAACAAATATCTACATTTCCCTGAGTTTCATTAGGTTTAGGCACCGAAAACATGTTGGTAGGTTTAGAAAAAACAATGTTACAATGTTGTTTCAACCAGGACACAAACTCTGCGTGAAAGTCTTGTGTTTTAGGACCCATCCACCCTAACCTACCTCCTTAGGTAGAGTGTGGACGCTCTTTATATATCATCATCTGGCTTCCGCCTCCTAGCAGGGCCAGCATGCCCTTACTAACCTATATGTATCAGGATTATAAGCACTGTTATCAGCGCAATCAATCGTGTGACAACAACCGAATCGGCTGTGAAAACTTGCGACCGTGTGCGTCACATTTTGACACATTGGGTTACCCATTGCGTTCAATAGTGACGCCGAGGTGTCCTGACAATACGTCCATATGTTTCGATTTGGGAATGAGAACGGGGTTGGTGTACTCAGCGCTTTAGTGGGGAGCTGATAGAGAGAGAGAGAGAGAGGTAGATGGAGCTGTGTGTTGGATTCTTGTTTTTGTTATGTGGGATTTAAAAGGCCCAGATGAGCTGCTTCATTCCTCTCCACTGACTTCAAGACAGGTAACACAGAGAAAGAAAAAAAAAAAGCCCCACCATGTACAGCCTTTCACCCTCACATATCCTTGAGCATATATTGTATTCCATGCCGTCACAATCAATACCACCGGCGTCCTGCATACCTTACCTGAGCTGCTCCTAAACGCTTTGCTCATGTTAGTTCCGTGTCATATAAGTGAGAGCTCACCAACATGTCTCCCTGCGCTCGTTGTTTCGTCTCTGGTTTTATTGAATTAACTTGACAACCAGAGCGGGAGCCATTGACTTCCAAGGGAAAATGGCTTATATTGATTTGATCCGCTCCATGAGATGCCAGGTAGTAAATGACATTGTTGAACATCCCTGCGATCGCAGAGCGACGAGGAGGATCGAGCTCGAGCCCGTTTTATGCAAACAGGGAGCTGATGGTACTGGGCGACTGAGCGGAGAAAAACCCCCATTGAGATGTTTTCTCCAAAGTGTGTCATGTGAATGCATTTATTTTTAAGTGCGACGAGACGGATGGAGGCTGAGCCACCCGAGAGCCTTATGGGGGTAAAATAAAGAAAAGAGGCTGTTAACCATAACACGTCTTCTTTGACTTGTCTGCCTGAGTTATTCGGGTCAAGGAAGCAACATCTCTTTTTAATTTGTGTCTCGGCCTTGCACCATTGTTTAAGAAAGCGAAAGGGCCTCTTTTGTGCTCGCACTCTACACATGTGGAGCCATTGAATGGGCACGCTCTCCTCTCTAAATTGACTGCACTCACCGCACTTCATGTTCTCCTTCTCTTCTAATTTCCCCTTCTCTCTCCCTCCTCCTTCGCTCTACTCCCTCGTCATCCGTCTCACCATTGTTACCGCTGTCAGCGCGCCGATGACCACCTCCCTTCACTCCCCCACCTCATGACTTACAACCGAGTGCTCGGGAGGAAATCTCCTTAGGAACCGTCCCTGTAAACACGTAACCGCTATATCTCTCTCTCCGCACAACCGTCTCTCTCCTCTCACCGTCCTCCCTTCCTTCCTCTTTTCACTCTGCCCTTCAGCTCTCAAAGCTCGTTCTTTCAAACTCGTCCTGTGAAACTCATCCAGCCTCCCACAGCCACCCACCCTGATCCAGTCACCATAACCAAATCCACTTTAACACAGGCACAAACAGATCCCAAAGCCGCATAGCTGAGGGAGGGGTGGGGGGTGGGGGGGGGTTGATGGGAGGAGGGGGAAAGAAGATGAAATGTCAGCAAGTCTGGTGAGATATCTTCACCGAGCCCTTCTAAATAAACCTTCCAGTCTTTAGTGTCTTAAATCCCATCCGTCTAGGAGATGCATTAAAATGTAGGGGGGGAAAAAAAAAAAAAAAAAGACATGATTTGCAGTGATGGGATGAGAACTGGAGCAGGAACAGGGGGGAGAAGGAAAGGAATGCGAGATAAACACAAAGAAGTAGAGGTGGAGAAACGGGGATTGACAAGAGCGAAGACAGATTGGAGAGAATAGATGCAGATAGAAGCAGAGAGATGGAGACACAGGGAGTGAGAGCGAGAAAGATAGAGACGTATATGGCTGAGCTGGCAGCCCCCTTCGCTGATTAACATGCCTCTCAGACACGGTGAGAGGGATCAAACTTGCACCCAGCCAGGCCTGGGAGTTATGCCTGCAATGCAACGATAGAGCGAGTGTGTGTGCATGTGTTTATTTCAGTTTGTTTGTTTGTTTAGGGTTTGGATCTACTGCTCGGCACACATTCTTTCATTCACATTCATCTTTGTTCACCGCTGCCTCGTGTGCACAGTTGTCAACCGG
>JAOVVB010232794.1:0-10321 GCA_028570985.1 Heterobranchus longifilis
TCGTGGTCCCGTTCTCAAAGGCCCTTCGCGGCAGCCGGGGGCGTAGCGCCGCCCAAGATGATTGTGATTGGTTTAAAGAAATGCAAACAAGCCAGAGAATTTTGTTTTCCATACACCCGAGTGAAAACGCACTAGAGCCAGACCTTCCTCCAGTGCTTACACAGCGGTGGTTAAACCTAACTTATGGTTAGGTTTGGAAAAGGAACATTTTTGGCCACAAATGCGGCTGCGTATTAAAAAAAATACCTGGTTTTGTTGGTCTGGAACAGTGGCCTGCTGCCGTCTGCAATCCAACTTCTAATAAAAATTCCAGTTTTAGAATTCAGAAAGGGATCATAACATGCTCTTTGCTGAACCTTCATTATTTATTCTCCAACTTTTCAGTCTTTTCTTGAATCAAATAACTGACATTCACCAACTTCTCTTTCAATGTGGGTGACATTTTAACAGTAGTCATGTTGAAAATTGAATAGTATTCACAAATTAACCTGAAGGTTTTTTCCATTTTTCATTTGGAAAGTAATTTTGTGTCCTTTCCTAAACTATTTCATTGAGTTTAGAATAAAATGAAAGCCAGGTTCACTCGCTGACCTCGTGCTTGCTTCCTTGACGACAGAAAATCTTAAATGTTTCTGCTTCCTTGGTCATACATGGTCTTTCCACTAATTGATTATGAGATTACTTATGTGAAGATATGAGAAGACAGCCGTCTCAGCTCATATACACGTGATCTGAACGCCACTTTAGAAAATTTTGTTGTGATAAACGTTTTATTCTGGTGACTGGGCTGACACCTGTCTCGTCCCCTGTGTGTGTGTGTGTGTGCGTGTGTGAGATGTGAAGAATGGAAGAAATAGAAGACAATACTGCAACTGATTGGGAATCTGATTATAAGCAGAGGCCTCGAGGCTCGTGATTTATGAGTGACAGTTATCAGCTCTGCGTGTGTGTGTGCGTGTGTGTGTGTGTGTGCGTGTGTGTGCGTGTGCGTGTGTGTGTGTGTGTGTGTGTGCGTGTGTGTGTGTGTGTGTGCACGCGTGCATGTGCGCAGGCTCTCAGATGGACGCCTCATGAAATGAAATAAAGTCTGACACTGACTACCTGGGAGGGAAGGAGGAGGGTAAGGGGAGATTAAACGAGGGAAGAAGGTACAAGGAAATGAAACAACAAAAGCGCAAGGAGCAGAGGATGAAAAAAAAAAAAGATAGGAGGCCACATTAAAGAGGGACTCAGTCTGACGAGCAGAGCAGGGAATCAACGAGAGAGAAATCAGGAAAGGTAGAGAGAGCGACAAAGGGCAAAATGTGTTAAGAAATGTCAGAGGTCAGCCATGCAATGTAGAAGCTGTGAAACCAGCCTGCTATCACAAAATGGCAATTTGTTATGTCATTTTGTGTGATATCACAACATATTTTTGCTTTTTCGCGTGCCATTTTACTCCATGAATTTGCACCGGGCTTTAAACTGTAAACCCATCCACATCAATATCAGAAGCTCAGAGCAGCTGCTCGGGAAGTGAGGAGACGTAGTATGCAGGGAGGTGGATGGGACACTGACGCAGGTGTTCATGTCCTGGGTGCAAGAAGTTATTTTGACTTAACCGCTGATTTTGGTTATTTACGTTGATTACGTAACTAAGCCCAAACCACCATGTTTTTCCCACGTTTTGTTTGAATTCACAACGTTAGTGACGTGTTTAAAACTGTGACCGTAGTGCAGCGCCATAGTTTGGCGGGTAAAAGTGACGTCAAGGGGTCCCGAAACGTCCATATGTGACGGAGTTGTGAATGAGAACGGCGCGAAAAGCTTAAAATGCATTTCACCATGACGCGCAAAAAACAGAGAAACGTGGGTAGACAAAGCTTTGCCAGACAGACACACAGCTGCTCACACACACACACACACACACGTGTAACGAAAAAGTGCTTATACACAAATTCGGGGGATGTTACAAGGTGATTATGTTGTGACAAATTGAGAATTAATCTTACACAGTCAACACATTACACTGGAAATAATGGGCCTGACTGGAGTTGCAAAGCCCCATGCTGAGCATCTCCTCCTCTTCTCCATGGCAACCCCTGTTAGCCCTTAATAAGCTCATTTACATAAACAATCTCTAAGGATGCGTCTGACGTCTTCATTGTATTTTTGACACGCACCAAATAAGAGACGACACTTGCCTGGCAAACCCCCTTCATCACTTAACGGTACATGGCAACACAAACGCACATAAGCGCACACACTCACGTGTACATACGAGCACACACACATTGTGTATTGGGAGCAGCTGTGGTCATTATTTTGAATTAACGCTGCTGAGCCAATAAGGGAGCGGTGTTATTCACCAATAGCATTGTCTGATGGAGTCCAACACTTGACTCTGGTGTCTGCAGGAGTGCAGTATATCATGACAACGGGCTCCATGAGACATATGCCCCCACTTCCTGGTTTTCGCACTTCCATAGCTCTGCAAATAGATTGATAAATAAGCCAATCAGAAGTGACTTTAATATTGCATTTCACCAGAAGTGCGTAGCCTCCAGTGGGTGATACACTTTTAGCACATATAACAGATCTACAGCAGAAAGGAGCAGCAGCACCCATGTTCTGCTTTGTCCTTCTCCTCGTTGCTTTTAGATCTCTGACGGAGAGAGTGTGAACATGAGACGAGACTAAAGCATTCTGAGGTTTACAGCAGGTGGTGATGATTAGGTTTTATGAAGCTGTATCAAATACAGACATGCACGCACAACTCACACAGACTTCACGTGCATTTATTACTTTGGAAGCAGGGAATGCCAGGACGGAGTATAAAAGCGACTTCGTCATCAAACAAACCCATCCAACCCAAGTGAGGATGAAAGAAAAGCAATTTAGCGAAGACATCAGTGATTCAGTGTTGATATGACTGACAGTTGGTTAATTAAATTGTCACCAGGCAGCAATTTCTTCAAACACACAGCTCTGCTTGGGGTAGACTGTGCATGTGTACCCATGTAGTCTGTTGTGAAGGATGTTATGCTTTGTCACTTAGGCTGCTTGTTAAAATGCACATATATCGTGGATTCTCAACATGTTGCTTAAGATTTTATTGTCTGAGTGCAGATCACAGACTGTATATAAAGATGGACGACGTGTCTCCACTTCCTCCCACTGTACAAAAGTGAAGCCAAAATCTCATGCATACGGGCGCCGCCATCTTTTGCAACCAGAGTAGCGACCGGGCTGCATCGAAGTCCCGCCTATTCACCCGCCCGACTAATCGTGAGTCAATCACAGCTGTCAATCATGAAGTTTCAGTTTTTATAGCATCAAATAACTAATCAAAATGAAATTTATCAGAAAAATTAACACTTAATATACATTAGCGGGATAAGAAATAACTAAAATGACAGAAACCATCTTTGGGAAAAATGTATTGAATGTGTACTTGAGTTTTTAGTTTGGCTCATGTCCTATCCACTTACATGGAGGAGGCGGGACTTGTGACCTATACTGCAGCCAGCCACCAGGGGCCTATCGAGATGTTTTGGCTTCACTTACGGGGAGTTGTCAGGCTGTCCATCTTTATTTACAGTCTATGTTGCAGATTAAGACAAAATATATATTGTACTGCAGCCCATAGATTCTCTTACATGCTGTATATTTCCCATGTGGTTGAAACCTAATATTGTCTCAAAACACTTAAGAATACTGTATATGATGTATAATTCTTGTGGTTTCTTATTTCCAGTCTCATTCTAGTATTATAACATTGCCAGGAAAAAAAATCCCTGTTGCATATAAATGTAATAAAGGGATTCAGATTGCTATTCTGATTACCAGCCACGACAGCAAAGCTGGTATTGTTTTCACCCTCTGTGTGTGTGTGTGTGTGTGTGTGTGTGTGTGTGTGTGTGTGTCATCATGGCAAAATGTAGCGGGAACTACAACAGGGTCGGGTTTGAATACTCAGCTTTATATTTCTGTTTGTCTGCGGACAGATTTTGTCACTGCGATAGCATCATAGTTGTGCAAGCTGCAGTCACGAAACTTTACAGGTGTGTAGTTGAGGTCAAAATGAAGGCAGAGTTTGAAGATGGATGTGGCTCGAGCAACGGCGCCAGAAGTAGGGGGGTAGTAAGTAGGGAAGGGGCCTTGGCCCCCCCCCCCAGTTTACACCCCTGGTCTGCAAGATGATCTGTAGTTGAGAATACTTTCCAATTTATCAAGTAGTAATCCAGGTCTTCACCCAAACAACGCTACCTTTTTAAATTGTTTTTACCAATTGCAGAACCAGTATAGGCCCAAGATATAAAATTCATCTGTATAATACTGTAGGTTAGCAAAATGGCATCAAAGGTAGATGGAACAACTGAAAGCAATGAGGAATGTAAAGTTTCAGGATTGAAACGGCTACTTCTGGACAATTTGGGAAACACACTTATTCGCTTTCTTGCCGACAGTTAGATGAGATCGGTACTGTGCTGTGTAATATGACTGGCCTGGCACTGTCCAAACTAAGGTAATAAAAATCTGCCTACCAGCACCTCCAAAGATCACTAATTAACTAACCGAAGCATAAAAAAACCACAGTTCACATGGGGTTATGTGCTGACAGATGGATTTTTGTTACCTTTGGGCAAAGGAAGGAAGCCCTCTGTTTCCAGTCTTTATGCTAAGCTAAGCTAACTGGCTGCTGGAGATAGCTTCCAACCGGTTCTCACTTCCAACTCGTCAATAAACGGCAGCTTGACAACCGCGACCGACGTTAATGGCGTGTTTACAACTGCGACCGACACATGCACTTAAAACTGGAGGAGAAAGCGTTAAAAATTGATGCCAAGGGGTCCTGACCAAGCTGCCGTTTTTGACGAGTTGGGAGTGAGAATGTGTTGTAGCTTCATATTTACCGTAAAGACTTCTCATCCAACCCTCAGCAAGAAAGTCAATAGGCCATTTCTTAAAATGTCCAACTTAGCTTAGCTGCTTGCATACGACACAAAGGAAATTTATTTAAAAGGAGAAGAGAAATTAAATGCATCCAAAATTGAAAGGGGCAGGGGGTTTGTGGGTATGAACGGGAGTGACAGAGGGTTCATTAAAAAAGTAGAACAAAGCCAATAAAAGATTGATGAGAATGAGAATGGAAATTCAAAGAGTTGAGAAGAGAGAGCGCACATCAAGCAGAGGAGAGCGGGACGAAGTGACGAGGTGGAAGTTGGGGCCTGCTGGCTAATTAGTGCCCCCGCATGGCTTCTCAGTTGTCGCGCTTTAATTACGGACTGAAGTGACCCCTCCTCACCCCCACCTAAACAAAACCCTCCTCAAACACACACTCCCGCTGTCCCCCAAGCCTCGCCTCGCCTCACACACCAATGGGATGGGATGTTTACTGTAAATATGTACCTGCTAATTGGATTATTTCTCATTCTCAAAGTTGGTTTTATTTACTGGAGTCACACATAAGCAACAGCCTCTCATGCTTTGCTGATTCTGATGCAAATTAGGTGCTACCCTGGCCTCACAACATTCATGTGGGAAAACAAACACAGCAGGAAAAAAAAAAAGAAAAGAAAGCAAAACAGCTGTTGAATATTGTATAAATGAGGGTGGTGCTGACCTCACCGTTAAGTAGCCTCATGCGATATATTATATAAATGTCATGCAGGCCTGCTGGAGAAAAGGTGACGCCTGTTGAGCGGGGCGACTAAAAGCACTATTCATTACAGGGTTCCGAGAAGAAACGGCTGCTATGTGTGTTACAGCGATGTGAGAGAAAGACATGTTGTCGCTGCAATCTGTTCAGCCAAACGTGGTGATATTTTCCCCAGTAGCTGTGATACACACAGAGCCGTCCTCGTCAATAACCCAGTGTGTTTGTCATTATGACCGGAGGGGTGTGTGTGTGTGTGTGTCTTCTCTATACTTATGAGTCTCCATGACAACAGAGCCACCGTCCGTCCAGCTGCTTGTAGTTTTAAGCATGAGGCGCAGAGGTGAAACTATTAGCGCTGGAGAGAATGGTATGATAGGCTGGCCTTTGTTTTGTGCAAATTGTGCATTCAAAAAGAAGTCCTCGTTGCACAGATACCCAACCTCATCATCTCTACTGTCGTTAATCCACTTTCATAATTTACTTCAAAGCGCTGACGGGAAATTATGCTTGACATAATCGTTGGCTGGCATTTGAGATTTATTTCTTGGGGTCTCAGAGGATATAATGCACACTGCGAGTCTGTCCACATCACAGAAAGGTGCCCAGACAAGCACGGCTCTCAGTAAATTGCGAGTGTCATAACACACCGGGATGTGCTTCACATGTGACTAAAGCGTCCATCTTCACCGCAGGACAAGCCCAGAAACAGTTTAATCATTGATGACAGCTCCCTATATGTGGGCTCTGATGACATTAAGTCTGGAAAATGGAAATGAAGACAAGTCAATCCACAGAACAAACTGCAAGTATTGAAAATACAATACAAAAGCAATAGTCTTGCATAGCCAGACCTATCTCCACAGCGCTGTGTCTGTGCTGGGGGAAAGTCTGGATTCAATGCGCTTTCACTCCTGGATATGGGACAAAAAATAATCATTGGCCTGTTTGTATTTTCTTAAACCAATCACAAGCGTCCTGGGTGTGTCTCTGCAAAATAACGTTTCGGTGTAACACCTATACGAAAAATGTTGTGAACATTATTCTTTCTAGATCTTCACAATCATTCACCGAAACAACAGAGCAGGCCCACCTTATTACACGATCCAAATCTTCAAAACTTGTCATTTTTGACTTCTTTCCTTCCATTTTCTGCCATTTTTGTATAAAAAATGATTTTTAACGATTGATCAATTATCTGTTGATCGACTAATCGATTAGCCGACTAATCGTTGCAGCTCTAAACTGCTCCAGAAATGACAATAAGGCTGTGTGTCCCGTTTCATAGCAGCTCTGCCTGCTGCTGGATCACAATGTTCTGTGTTTGGGGTGAACACCTCCTCCTGTTTATACCTACATGTCTCTGTATCTCTGAAGTGTATGTCACTATGGCCAAAGTCCTTCTTAATTCTGCACTTTACTAAAGATCAAATCATGTTTTTAGATAGAGTTTCAAATGAAAAGCCCATATTGGCATGCACACACAAATCAAAATATGTTTGGGACTGTATTTGCATAAACATGATCCCAGCAGTGCATTTGAAGATGCATTTGGTGTATTTTCAACAAATGTGAGTTTTATTTTTCTTTCTTATTTATTTGCAAACGTTATTGACATGAACAAATCCAGTCCCATCGACTCATTCGTTGATAGCAGAGGCGAGAAGTCAAGGGGTGGCCGGAAGGAAGATTGTCTGCCTCTGAAGTAAGACGTCATTGTCAGCGCGTGCACCACCTTTTCAGACAGCGAATGCGTAAAATGATTGAAGAAAACTTCCCAAAACGATGAAATTGGGGATGTTTACCTCAACCAAAACTTTTTTCTCTCTATTTTGCTTGGACATGACGTGAACTCAGAGTCATCTATTTTTAAATCACCGGGCATGTTTCCATAGCAATTTCAGGGATGTTGCCAAGCAACAGCATCGGATACAATGAAGACATGAATGAAAGTAGACTTAACAGCGCGCGCATTTCCTGGCAGCGACCGGCTTAAAAGTGAATGGGCTCAGACGCGCCGGCATCGCATTCTGTTGCAGACTATAAGACAGCCGTATTTACTGTGTGGGCCTGTGCGTGAACAATATGTAACAGTTGGCAGACCGCTTGAGTTGCGCGCTCAGCGGGACACCGGCCGTTTATCTGCTACTCCAGCGGTGTTAAAATGTGTGGGTGTACTATCGACGCTTTCTCCATCGGACCTATAACCTCTAAAAAGTTGTTCCACATTTACATCATTTTCTTGTTGTTTCCCCATTTTTCGATTGAGACATTTGGCGTGCGTAAAGGGAGCGCGTCCTTTTGTGCGCTCCTGTCTGTGCGCACTGAGAAACAAAAGACTCGGAGGAGGAGGAAAAAAAAGGAGAGAATTCAAACTATTTGTGGTACGAAAAGAAAAAGTAACATTGTGTGTTTATGTTGCATATACCATGCAAAGCCTTCCATATGTTAACAGATTCCATGCTCATAGACCCAACGTGCAGGCTTACCTTCAATACAGCAGATTCTCCACAGCCCGGAGTGGGTGAGATCGCCCTTTTTGGTTTTGGGCTGCGACTGGGTGTCGTCTGTGGTGGCATTGGTGCTGTTGCAGATGTACGCCCGCGAATAAAGCCAGTAGTCCGTGCCGATGGCGATGGTCATCAGGCTGAAGGCAGCGAAAGCCCCCACAGTGGCCAGCAGCGTTTGAACCCCGCGGTCACACCAACCCATGGCGCTTCATACTAGTCCACACTGTCACCGGTCCAACATGCGCTCACCAGAGCGCGTCAGGGCGCGGGTGCTTTGGTCATACTTGTTTAGGTGCGTCCACTCTCTCTGCTCCTCGGCGGGGGAAAAAGTGTAGCCCAGAAAAAGGGGAAGAAGAAGAAGAAGTAGGAATATTGTCTGAAACGCTCACCTGATGCTCCAAACCATCAGCTTTGAATATGAGAGGACACCAGTTGTGCCTACTTCTCAGGTTTGAAGCGCGCAGGACAACACGACCGCAATATCGTATCAGAACACTTCAAACCTCCTCGCCACTTCAGTCTCCTGTTTTTCCCCCCTTTATCTTTGCCTCAAAACACTTTTCTCTGTTCCTACACAGACTGCGCCTCTGTTAAAACCCATTGCCAAAGAGGACTACGTCAATGCTCCAAAGTGAGACCCCACCCTCACCAAATCTAACGAATGGAGGTGCCGTTGAATAAAGAAAGAAAAAAAAAACTCAGTGATATTACAATTTACAATTTGGATCACCAAGGAATTTAAAACATGTGGAATCTTTGGGGAAATAATAATTAGCTAAACAATCTCTCTCAGCTGAGACATTTGGACACTCTCCACTGAATTCAGAAGCTATGAATATTACCAAACTCACAGTCAGCTGTCACAAGGATGGGGGTGGGAGAGAAATAATGAGAGATGTTGACAACGGTCATCCTGGTGCACTAACGCCAAATAACCAATCCCCCGCAGAACAGAGCATTAAAAAAGCAATTAGATGCGTTGTGAGTGCGTGTTACCACCCAGCACACTGTAAATCACTCAGGTTCAATGGATTTCCCAAGATTGTCACATGAGAGAATGCTGAAAGTAGATAGATAGATAGATAGATAGATAGATAGATAGATAGATAGATAGATAGATAGATAGATAGATAGATATATAGATAGATAGATACTTGTTGCTCAGCACGTGTGAATGGAAATGTGTGTCTCATATGAAGCCAAATAATGTGGCATAAAATTTTGAGGGGAACAAAAATCACTGTTAGAGGAATACATAAAACATGTGAATAATTTCCAATATCTCCATTTCTCAGACACTCACATGCACAAATTATTCGTTCTTTGAGCACGCAGCTGACAAATTGGTTTATTAAACATGCAAAGAAAATGTCATTCATGCCCATGTGAACAGCAGATTACAGACATGCTTAATGCATCTCTGAGCCAGATGGAAGGTTTTCAAACTGGGGAACACTTTACTGCCGACTTCGACTGGCAAGGTGCCTCTGGCTTGATAGGAAATATCTTGATGGTTGCCAGCCTGATTTCTGCAGAAATCTGGCCAGCAGGCTGGTTAATTTCACCCTGCAGTTCATCTTAGAATAAAGATTTTTTTTTTTTTTTAATTAGTGTGAATGTGTCACATTTATAGAAAGAACAGCTTTCAATGATCCAAACCACCTGAGGTGCCATAATGCTACACAATAATACAACATACAACATACAACTAATACAATAATACATGGCAAGAGCAGGAAAAAAGGTCTAGTCATGCGTGGAGCTGTTTCTATAGGCTACTATTTCTCAGTGCATCTGTTGCTATGGGTAAGTTAGTGCCTTTTTAGAGCCATGTTCCCACATAGATGAATAAATGAGCACCACAAGGCTGTCAATTGTATTAATGATCCCTTCCAGACACATTTTTAAATATACGAAAATATACTCTACATTGAATAATAGTTTGTGTCTGATATGGATTTTCCACAACAAAGTTCAATTACCTCGCTAAAGATTCTTAAAATGACATCTACTCCTTCTCCCTCATTGAAAAATACAGAATATACAGTATGCAAATATTATTTGTTTCAAGGGTTTAACTAACTAGACACAAGATGTCCATCAGTGTGTGTGTGTGTGTGTGTGTGTGTGTGTGTGTGTGTGTGTGTGTGTGTGTGTGTGTGTGTGTGTGTGT
>JAOVVB010232795.1:0-10321 GCA_028570985.1 Heterobranchus longifilis
TATAAAATGAACATCATTCTGTATTGAAGAAGACTTGAAACTGGCGATTGAGACCATAAACACATTATGAAACTGTTTACTGAGGTAATAAATCAAGTGAGAAGTAGGTTCATTTTCCCATTGACTTGTATACAAACGGAAGTCTTTTTGCAACCAGTGGAGTCGGCCCCTGCTGGCAAGTTTAAGGCATTTCCACACTGGCTTCACTTTTCAGACCTGGAAGCTCCGTCCATTATTTTTTACAGTCTATGCCTTTAACACATCTGCCAGGAGTTCCTCTTTAAAAATATATCTAGCGTAACATTTAACATCAAGCTAATTGGCCATCTAAGATTTAATATCCCATCTCCCCTCACACACAAATATTGAGAATATTGTTTTGGTCACATTTGATAGTTACTGGAGAATTACTGTATAAGTGGTAGAAGAGAATAAGGAGCTCAATGAACAATCACTCACAAAGGCCACTTCCTTCTTCCTCCTTTCCTTCTTATTTCATTATTATGCTGAAGCTGTGCCTTTTGGCTCCAGTCCTCTCATAGAATTTATCACCGTCCTTTATTTAAAAGGCAGCTCCCTCCTGGTTCACGCCATCATTCAGGAAGTCTTAAACTATCATTATCCACACTGGAGGCAATCACAAATCAGAGTTCTCTTTAAATGATTTAAATGTTCTTTTATTGTGCCGCCTGCTTCTTCTTATGCTGGCACCAACGTCACACTATAGATTTAGGTCCAGACTGAGCACCGGCCCAGGTCCAAAATATTAACAGAAGGAAATGGAAGAAAGAAATGGAACAAACACAAGTATTACTGGAAAAATATACCTCATGTGTAAACATAGCAGGATGGTCAGAGTGGCGGCCATTTTTATGTGTACGCCATGCGTTGCCATTGCAAAGAACTGTGGCCATTGTAGTGGGCTAACTCATTCTATTTCTGTGGTCAGTGCACAGTGCTGAGCGCCATTTTCTTTTGAACTATCGTCAAATGACCACGGCAAACTGTTCAATGTCCGTTCTACTCTCTTTCTATTTCCCCCACCCTCTGGTCCCTACAGCCTGAGCTACTCTAGCTGCCAAATTAATGTAGTGCAGTAAAAAGTACAATATTGGGGCGCCCTGGTAGCTCACCTGGTAGAGCTTGCCCCCCATGTAGGCTGAGTCCTTAACAGCGGCCCAGGTTCATTTCTGACCCGCGGCCCTTTGCTACATGTCATCCTCTCTCTCTCTCTCTCTCTCTCTCTCTCCTTTTTCCTGTCTATCTCCAGCTGTACTATCATATGAAGGCAAAAAGCCTAAAAAAGAAGTAATATTTCCCTTTAAAATGTAGTGGAGCAAAAGTGTAATTAAGCAATACCACAGTGATGTTGTACTGAATATCATCACGGCTGTGATTCGGTCGTAAGCAGAAGGCTGCAGGAATTTATTGACTGATGTCATACTGAGACTGCGGTAACGGCGGCTCGTTACCGCAGCTGTAAGATCACACCTGGAGGTTTGCACTGAAGTATCCCGGCTTCTTTCCTTTCCTTCTGACGACCATTCATTATTTAACTCAAATGTTATTTGTGCAAGCATGCTCTTCTCTGTGGTGCAAAGTGTGTTCGATCTACTCAATCTAAGATAAAGCTAAATAATGACCTTTAATTTAATTAACGTAAACTTGTGATACGGCACTCATGGAGTGCCTCTTGTCCAATAAAATGACTTGATTGGAACTAACTGTTATCAAGTAAAGTATAGAAATAGATCTGTAATTTAGTAATTAATCCAGAGAAAATAACCTGTACTGGTGTTGACAGTGTCACCATAGTTATCAATTATTGAGGAAGCCTGTTCAACATACAGTACCTGCTATTTCTATCATGTAGCTTCTCTGCATCTCTAGCAACAACATACAGATAAAATGAAGCAAAAAGCCTCTTATGCATTTCAGTGATTTGTCCTGTCACTGAAACATACAGTATTTCTTCCTCTGCTATGGGGGTTTAATGGTTGCATGGTGGAATATAAATTCAGGGTACACGGCACAGCATCAGGCTTTAATGACAGCAATTCTTCATGTGAGCAATGACAACATGTGCCTGGCCCTACAATGTGTACTGCACATCTGAGTGTGAATCTTCATATATCCGGCTCTTGTGGATAGATTAATTTTATGTCGAAAGAGCTTTTCCAAAAAGGAATTATGAATCGTTATCCCTGACATTTTCTGTTACTTGATGTAAGCTAATTTATTGTACTTTGAAGTCATGCTTTAGAAACCCAGATTTTCCCAGTGCATGATGGCTGCAGTCATGCATATACCGAGCCACAATAACATGGGGTAGTGCCTTTGTTTAAGTAATACTAGTATTTTTATTTTTTTACTGAGGTGTACAGTGTTTGGCAAAATGGGTATGTGATAACATTCCTTCATTACACTTTATTGGATACAAATTATCTTTCAACTAACTTACAAATCTGCAGAGGCAACTGGCATCAATATCCACTCATCCTTTATTTACAGAGCCAGATGGTACGTTTGGACACCATCAAGCATCTTCTAATACAACAGATGCTGAATTGCGAAATTTCTCTGTTTTGGCTAGCTGGCTTTGAGCCATTATGTCTAAAAGCCCATTATCCAAGGCAAATATGTGACCCCCCCTCTCTGCTGCTATCACAGAGCATCGAGTACAGCCAGAGTTATTTCTTTGAGAACAGAGAATGGGCTCCTTCTCAATTCAGTCTGTCAGCTCTCTGCATAAAAGTCGTCTACACTCAACCTTTCTCCCAGAGATTTCAGCAGAGATTCACTTAGCTGTCAGAAAACAATTGCTCTTTGTAAAAGGCAGTGGCTGGTGCAACTTTAATTTTAAAGATGTTTTAAATGAGCTGCCACCGTGTGATTGATGGGCTGTGTGAGACGTGTCTCCCATTCCTCTATATCCTACAACAGAGGTATTTAATTACAAGCCACTTGTATTGATGCTGTCAGCTCCAGTATGCTATGCATCATGTATGGATTTTACCACCTGGTCTCCTGCTCCTTACAGTATCATTGCACACAATGTCATGAGTTGAAAATGCATTGTCATCAAAGTAGAGTGATATTGCCTGGGGGATCAAGGCCTTTGGTATTCATGTATTCACTCATCTGTTTGCTCCCACTCAGAGTGGGAAGTGAATTTGATTTTGATTGATGAACAATCATGCATGAACTGACCTACCATTTAATCAATAACTACTTTATGTATATGTATTTTTCACACACAGTTAAAACTCCCTGTGCATCCCTAGAAAAAAACAAACAATGTAAGCACTCTGAAAGAAAATTTGGATAGCTTTCAAATGTCAGAGGTGCCTATCTTTTTATCCATTAATTTTGACAGTTTTGAAATGCCAATAAAGGCACTGAGTAAACGCTGCTTTTAGAGAGGTAACTCAAGTGACCTTAGCATTAAATCTGGTCATGTCAGAATGATTTCACAGTTTGGGATAAAAATACTTTTGAATATTGCATTGATGTTGATAGAACAAATGCGTATGGAAAATCAAGTAGACTGAGCTCCAGTCCAGCTAAATTGCACTGGCAAGTTAATAAAGATGAGGTGATGTACACTCTACTTAAAATCTTCTGTGGCTGTACTTTTATGTCACAATATTATCCACATAAATTGTGATTTTAATGTCCATTTAACAGGGACAATGCACATGCCCTTGCACCAGATCTAGCTACAAATATAATTTTCATCTGTAGTCCCTATAGGCTGCCAGTGATGGGCACATTGACGTACTAACAGACAGTTGCGGTGTGGACACACTGGGTCCGAGATTGGTACCATCAGTAATCCTAATATAATTAAATAAAAACTATTAATCAGTTTAAGAAATTTCCAAACAGATGTAGTATTAATGTGATGTAGTAAATTGTCTGCAAATTCAAAAATAACCAGATGGGAATGCCTGTTTGTGGCTAATCCAGTAAATGCAACGAATTTTAAAATCAAGGTCGTTAATCACATTGATGCACAAATAGATTCAATGTTGCCATAAAGCATTCATACTCATTGATATGCAAAGTTCACCACAATGGCCGAATACAGCCAGTTTTATTGAAGAGATTGCCACCGTGATATAAATGATTTAAAAGACCTCTGACAACTGACAAATTTCTATTGTCTCATGGTAGATATTGCTCAGTTAAGTTGATTTCTTGAACACAACATGAATTAAACAGCTTTGGTTACCATATACCTTGGGGAGGTGGACTTTAAAATGTGCTCCCATTTCTCTGCTTTTCCCTCGGGTAGCTGTCCAACTCACTGTTCTGCAGAATTAACATGAATGGCAAAGAAGAAGAATGCAAATCCTTTTATGCGCACCTGAACATGCCATGTTAGAAACAATGTCAGTCACACAAGCAAGGTAACACCACAATCATTTAGAGGAAAAAAAGAAAAAACGTGTGAAAAGTGGGCTGTCAGTGGACTGTTACTGATCCACTTCTGACTGTAATTTACACCTAGCTCAGAGCGTGTGCAAAAACGTGTGCAAAGTTAACAAATCATGGAGGCGTTTATTGTAGAGGTTGGACATTGCACAGAGAATAGGCTGCCTGTACTAATTCCAGAAAAAAAAAGGCATAGAGTGAATTAAAAAGTATTGGAAAAAATTTATTGTAGATGCCATTTTGGTCTCATTTATTCTATAATTGGGCGCTTTGTAAATTTTATTCCTGAAAGCATAAAAGTCCCAAAAGATCTGTGCACAGAGGGAAGTGAGATCATGCAGAGATTTACTTTCCTTTCTCTCAGCCCACAGTCTGATCTGGTTTATTCCCATGAGTCCATCAGTTGGTGGTGCTACGTATGATGTCATTGTTCCTACCTGGAGCGATGCCACAGACTGAAACATGCCCAGTATCAGTTTAGAAGAACACTGTGGTCTCTTCTCATGCAGCCTTTAACTTTCCTCTGCATTGCTGTATTATTCTTTCTTGGAAAGTCAAGATAACTTTTTCTCTTGTTTCTCAGAAAGAATATAATAAGAGTTCACCCCCTCTGTGATCTCCTGTCGTATTGTTCTTGTGTGAGGCAGTAATGCCTCTGCTGCTGCTCGATCTCAGGCACCTAAAGGCCGAAGCTCTTATTTGTTACTTTCATCAATGCCTCGATGGTCCTCTTGATTATAAATGTGGGTGTTCTCCACCGACTAATGTGACGTTTCCCATCCAGTGTCATTATGTTAATTCATGATAATCATGGTCCTGTTATCATGCTTTCCATTAATGAATGATTGGGATTCATCAACATCAACACGGCTATGATTGAAAACAGATGTTTCTGAATGTTTAATGAATCGAGCAAGAGCATTTAGTCAGGATGTTCTCATGTGTAGAAAATGATAAGCATTTCATGAGTGGGATTTCTGTTTATTACAACTGTATGGTTTATAATTTAGTGCATGAAGCTTCAAACACAGCGAGAAGATACAAATCAAACTAGAATGGAATGCAAACTGAAATACTGTGTGTGTGTGTGTGTGTGTCTTTTATATTTCTAGAAACACATTCCTGACGGTGTCCTGGCTTATGCATCTCCTCTCACACTGTCGTGTGGCAGGTGCACTGTGTGCGCACAAATTGTTGCACTTTAAAAAACATCAATTTACATGAAATTTTAGAGCAAATATAACAAAAATAAATTAGAAGGGCATTCAGAGAGCGCAGACTTCCACCAAGGCCATGCCCTACCTCACAATGTTAACGAAAGTGAAAAATAATTTGTGTATCCGCCCCGTGATTTGGATCCACTCTGAAGTTTACCTTGGTGCATGCTACACCCTTCCACCAGGTTTCATGAAAATCCTGCTGGAAAAAACAACAACTAACTAAACAAAAACATAACCTCCTTGGTGGAGGTAATAAAGTAATCCCTTCAAGTAATCTATTTTTACACATAGTAACTGTATTCAGAATACCACCAATTTAAACTGTGACTGTAATGGAATACAGTTACTCATATTTTGTATTTTAAATATGTAATCTGAATTCTAATGTGTATGTAGTGAAGGAGGAAATATTAATAATAACTTTGGCTCTCCATTTAGCAAAACTACTGATGTGTTTTAATAGTTTTAATCCCAAACAAAAATGCTAAATACCACCATGTCCTGTCCCAAAAACCTCTCCGGTAAACCCCCAATACATATTCTGCAATGCAATTCATAATAGACGGGTTGGCTAAATATTAAGAAAACACTGTTCTCTGGCTACAGCTTAAATATATGTCCAAGGGGAGAGAGAAACTAAGACAGCCAGTAACAAGAATGCTCACACTTGTGTGCCAGTAACTATTCCCACTTGTCATTTTCTTTCATGCGTTTTCTTTATGTAACACTGAAGCAAACCTAATGAGGAACACAATAGTGGGGGCAGAATTCTCACAATATTAGCAACATATTTTGGATACATTAGTATAGTTTGTAAAACAGGAGACCATCACTGTATCAAATAAGAAATAAATATTCCCCAACCATATACAGAATATGAATTACATCCATGAAAGTCATTTATTCCAAACAAAATTATTTCAGGCAATGTTAAATGAAAATTGAAATTAAAATGGAGCACGCATGCATGCACGCACAGTATATAATAAAACATACCTACTTTATATATTTTGTATATGAAGGCCATTATTGGAGATGCAGTAAAATCGAACGACTTTTCTTGTATTATAAAACTCTTATAAATAGAAAATGACATTATTATTTGATAATTAACAGTATATAAACATAAATTGTTTGTAGTTTCTATTTGTTTATCATTGTGCGTGGAATATCTTTTATTTCATTGCAGCATTTCATTACAAATGGAAAGAAGCAGAAAAAAATAAATGACAAAGGAGGGACAGATGAGGACAGGATGATAAAACATCACAATCTGAGCATCTGACACATATTGTAAAATCGCTATGTTGCACACACATATTGTGCGTTGGGTGTGTAAAGTTGTCAGTAATGTCAAACATCAAAGGTAAACATCAGATGTTGGTGTTGATTCCTTACAATGAAATGCAAACTGCTTTTTTGTTAGACAATGATGTCACATAACGTGTTATCTGGATGACTCTCTCCACCTCCACATACAAGCTAACTTCAAAAGCAAATACTTTAACACAAAACATTGTTAATATATTTATGATATAATATATTTAGAATTTATGATTACTGGAAGATATCTTAAAAATACCTCCACTCCTGTTACTCCCAGCCTCTGGAATTAAGTCCTGTTCCACCATTGACAAGTTTAAATCAAATTTAAAGACGCACCCTTTTTCACTTGCTTTTAGTTCAGTTAAGGCTGCCCTGTGGCTTTTGTCAAATCCCCTTTTAAATTATTTCTAACACCCTCTTACTGCTTTTTAATGTGCTGGCTTCATTCTATTTCGACAGAATATTCAATTTTTTTAGTTATCTTGCTATGTTTTTAGTCTTGCCTTCTCTTTATTATTGTTCTATTGTATATTTTGCATTATTGTCTTTTATGCACCGTCTATTTCTTTAATCTTGTATACTTGTATTGAGGCAGATCCTAACTCATCTGCCTCGACTGGAAAGCACTTTGGGTCAACTCCTGTTGTTTTTAAATGTGCTATATGAATAAAACTGACTTGACTGACTCATGTTTGACTCAAGTGCAAAAACACATTGACCATAAGAGTGGATGAAATGTGACACCTTTGTCTTCAACCTGGAATATGAAACACTACCCGTGTCTGTAAGAGGATCTGGATCACCGGCGCTGACAAGGTCACCGATGTGGTTAGGTGCTAGTCCAGCATAATTTACTGGTCAGCCTTGAAGGTGACCAGTAAATTTCCAGTATCAATGTTGCTGTCTACATTAAATTATATCAATGTTACTATCTTCTGATTTATTTATGTGTTGTTTATTTGGGAGGGACAACGCACAATAGATATATTGCACCAGCATAAAAGCTCTGTAGTCCCTGGGCAAGTGCTGCGCAAACAGATAAAAGATCAGTTGTTTAAAAAAAAAAACACCATTTCAAAAACTAAGAAACAAAAATGAACAACTACCCCGAAGTACAATACTAAAATGGCACACCATCATCAATCCCAACATCATTAAAACTATTAAAACGTCACATGACGTGGATACACGGGAGTGATTTAACATCTCAAATATACTTATTTTAACCCAAACCATGACCAAGTTGTTTTGTTGCCTAAACCTACAGCAACAACGTCCATTTTAACAACATGTTTAAAACCGCGAATGTAACGTTTAGGTATGAGGTTGAAAATCGGGTCGTATTTACTCTGACTTAGTGGCACTATTTTAGTAAAATGCTCATATAGGTTATATTAGAGAGTAGCAACAAGCGACACATATAGTTGTATGGAGGAATTATTCAATTTTCCATTAGTGACAATCCGACATTCACACAACGTCAGGCAGTAATTGACCACCTGTGTAGAGGTGAGAAAAGATCCAGGGTTTGACCTTCTCTCTCTAGCTCTCTTGTTCATTCTTGACATAATAATTTATTTCACCTATATTTTCTGAACAACTTAGTGCCTTCCAACAGACGCTGTCTGAAAATATGCACCGTTGTCCCCAAATTCATATGGCGTCTTCCTATGATGAGCAGCTTTTTACTCCACCTGTGGGGACGTCTGCATGAACGTCTGTACCAAATGTCATGGCTATCCATCCAATAGATGTTGAAATAGTTCCCTTATAACAAAGAATTCAACTTAATAGTGGTACTAGAGGAAAAGGTATCGGATCACCAAAGTCGGTGCGATTCATCCTCCGGGGACCACGAACGTCTGCACCAAATTTCGTGGCAGTCCATCTAATAGTTCTTGAGGTATTTCAGTCTGGAGCAAAGAGGTGGACTGTCCGATTGACATTGCCCCCGTTTGATCCATGCCACTAGACAATTTTCCGTGTCACATTTCCCCCCTTGGTCGTAATTGTTCATGTGCACTGAACTGGGTTGAGAAAATCAACAGTTACTGCAATTTGAAACCCGACTTTTCCCACAGTCCCTGAGTACTTCAGTGGTGAAAAGCAGTTTAGATGGATACTCAGCGCTGTTCATTTGCAGTTGAAGTGCTTCACTTGAGTAAGGCTGTTACAAAAACCTTCCCAAGTTGACATCTTTCAGAATTATCAACACTGCTGTCAAGAAGCTATAGCTGACACCAAACAAGTTGTATAGATATAACAGCCCTCTAAATTATGAATGTTTAAGGGTGACATAAGTTTAATGTGGTTACAGGACTTCCACATACCAAATTCTGGATTATGTGGGGAAAATGCATATTAATCTGAGAATTTTCTAATATGTTTTACATCCTCTGGCCATTAGACAGACAGTGTCTCTCTGACTCCATTCAAAATGCATTATATTACCAGGTTAAAATATATAAGATGGAATAATATCCAGGCTAAACTTTGTACAGTACTAACTACCCCCTAGTCATTCAAGACTTGGACCATTAATTGATTTTTTTTGTCTTAATCAACCACACTATGAATTAGAGATTACATTGTTTGAGCCAGTAAAAAAAAAAAAAAAGATTTTTCAAGTAGTGTGAAGTAAAATTAATGGGTGAGTGCAGGCTTTTTTTTTCCCCTTTGGATAAAGCGTTATTATCAGAGCAACAGAAAGGTCACCTTTATTAATCATGATAATTATTTACAGTAATTAGGCCAGATATCAAAGGAGCACTTTGTAGCTGCTCTCAGAGAAAATTGATTCTTCATGCTCAGAATTACTTCAAGGGTACTAACACGTTTTATATTTTGTATGCAATATGAAAATAACAAAGTCCAACCTCAATTACGACTAGCACTATTGTGGAGGTTCACTTTATATTGGTTATTAGGTTTTTTATTCAATGTGCCTTCCCCTTGGAAAAAAAAGTCGAAAGGTCGCAAGATGATGAATGATAATAATAATGATCATAAGTGATATTTATACAGCAGCTTTATGTAATAACTTTGCAGAACTTAAAGATACTTTATGTTCCATCACTAAGAAACTCAATAAAATGAATCAATACAACAAAAATAGCCGGAGGACAGAAAGGTTGAGAAGGTTAGAAATACTGTAAGCTTGATTTTTTATAACTAAAACATGTAAACTCTTGAGGAGTTTAGTATTTTTGTGTGACAGGAGATTCACAAACACACTTATTATTATTACAGGATTGTCACTCTCACACTGACACACACACACACACACACACACACACACACACACACACACACACACACACACACACACACACACACAC
>JAOVVB010232796.1:0-10320 GCA_028570985.1 Heterobranchus longifilis
CTGACGGCTCGTTTAAAGGCACAGTTTCTGAGTACGGGCTGTGTGCATTTCTCTGTGGATTGAGCGTTTTGATACTTGCTAAGTATTTATATAGCACCTAGACCTGCTTTATAATAAGAATTCTCACTGATACAATATGTGACCTTTAAATATTAGCAGCCAGTCACCAAACATGTTACTGCATTGTTTCTACAAAAGTCACTGGTCCCAAAACTTGCACAATAAGCCGTATGTGGCATGCTGTTTGTCTCTTTTTGGTAATAATAAACAATAAGATTATAACACCAAACATGGTTGTAGGATGTTGCATTTTATTAACTTTTTGCCTTATAATTAAAATATGTTCACACTATACTTTACTTTTAGGGTTTTGAGTGATGCATTCAGGTAAAATGGAACAAAAATGATGCCAAAATCTGACATTATTCTACAGAGAAACCAGCATGATTAATGACTGAACAAATGATAAATTGACTTAACCATTAAAAAAACATGAAATAAAATTCTTCTACATTTCTTTGGTGTCCTGAACATATCATCAGAGTGAGGTATTGATACTTGATAAGTTTGAAGATCCAAAGTTTCCAAAGTATTTTACTTGGCAATATATTTTCTTTAGAGAAATATAGCCGAGATCCACAACAAGTTCTAAAAGTAACACTTAAGGTAGTCTCCAGAATTTTAGACCTGTGGATTTCTTAATCTACCAAAAAGTGTCCCAAATTACCTGACGTCCCCCTACCGTAAAACACCACCTGATCGGCCCATGCTGCTCTGTCATGCGTCCGAAATTATTAAATAGGCCCAAATTAAATAAATGAATTAGATTCGTATTAATCCAAAAAAAATCTCCTTCTCGTGCATCGGCGCAAAGGATCAACTCTGATGCTGAAACAGGACGAAGTCTCCTTTCTCCGGATGATGGACAGTGAAGTAAAACGAGCTTTTGTGATTCCAGAGCGCAGGAGCGGAACCTTTTGCTCCAGTGATTGATTAGGGACTAAAGGATGCTCTGACCCAAGATACTAAAAAGAGAGAGGGTCTATGGCTGAACTTTAAAAGAAACAGATCCTCGCCCCTCTATTGGGCAGTGACAATATTGATTATTAGACATTTGGGGATGGAAATCCACCCACTTCTCCTCTCTATAGTGACACTGAGCTCTAGACTGGCTTTACGGCCGCCCTGGCGTCGTATCCTGCTGTGGCGCACGTCCCCCTTCAGACTGTTCTCGGCTGGCTGGTGCTCAGTCTGAAAACCACAATAAATTCCTTGAGGTGCACACACTTTAGCACCATTTGTGTCATATACGAGGCCATGGGGTGGCAACAAATTAGGGGTCGTGTGTGATGGCATGCATTTAAAAAACAGTTTGCAGATGATATTACGCACGGGTTAGTGACAGATTAGGAATAGAGAGGTATCAGTGATGAGTATTATTTCTTTTGTCTTATCAATTATACGTAACGATCTGCAAAAGCAAAAGTTTGGTTTTTGCCTTATTAGGCATGTTGAATAAGGCCAGAATCCAGGTTTGGTTGTGGTTTTATAATTAGTCTACATTTGAGAGCTGAGATGGATCAAAATCGAAAAGAAAATAATGTCATTTTACTGTGTGCAAATGTAGTACAAAGACATTAACTGACACAATATGAAGAGCTTGTCAGTCAACATTGATTTTGGTCGAGAAAATGTGGCTGGAAGTTTGGTGTCAAATATATATCTATATCTATAAATACATAGATGGAGACAGTTGTCCAGGAAGCAAAACTATAATGCAACACGGTAATCCTAATGCATTGCAATTACAGCAGCCCAGCAATAATAATATTCTCCTAAAAATTCAGTTTTTGTTGGGACTGAGACCCTTGTGTGATCTTATATTATTATTTTGAGGCTGTGCTTAGTGCTGATGCTGTACTGGACTGAGAGTGTTTTTTTTTAATACTTTGTCCACTTCACTGACATATATGTGACAAGCAAAAGTTATAGAAATGTATTTATTGTCTGTTGTATTTGATTACATTAAACTTCTGTTAGTCAGTGCATGCCAACAGACTCAATTTGCCATATGTATTAATTGTATCCTTTATTATTTGTATTTTATTTGTATTATTATTTTTTAGAATAGAGGGTAAATGTGATTCATCACATCAGGACCAGTGTGTGCATCTGTGCAAAAATAGTTTGTTGACCTACTAATAATTTACCACAGTACCCAAACACTAATCATTTGTTGCCCCACTCTCCTCACAGTCCTTCACTCAACACATTTGCACATTTTGAGATATTTTGGTGGTTAAACAGTACATGTAAGTAACTCTGCCATAGCTTTGGGTTTTATGAATTGACGCCCCTGTCCCATCCGAGCGAAACTGTGACAGCGTCTCTGATTGGACGAAAGTTTTCAGCCTCAGCCAATCCTCGCGCCCTGCTGCGCACCGGGTGCACCCTCTCGACCAATCACAGCCGGGAGCGCTGACGGGGGGGAGAGAGAAGAGCTCCGCTACTTTTGACGGTCTCCACTCACTTTGAACCGGTGTCAACAAACAACAACAACAATATTTCCGTGCTAGCTACACCGCCCTGGCAACGACATTTCCAAGAAGCCGCAACACTGGCGAATAAAACCGAGGAGACTGAGAAACTAACTCTTTTTAACACCCTTAAAATCCCATTTTTTGTCGTCACATTTGACTGTTGTGGCTGTCCCGGGACGCTCGTGCTTGGTTGTAGCCCGGGTGCGGCTAACCCTAACCGAGGCTAACCGAGGCTAACCCTCCAGGAAGCTTCTTCACGGGCGGAAAAAACGAATTTCAACGACGACGTCCTGCTGCAGACTCGGTGTTGGAGCAGCAGCCTCCCCGTTAGGAGGAGGTCTCTGTAGTCACCGGGGTGTCGGAGGTATGACTGCGTTGGCGGGGTCAATACCCAGGATGATGCGACCCACGCTGGCTCAGAACTACCCCCGCAGCGGCTTCCCCCTGGAAGGTAAAGCACCACACGGAGCCCTGGATGTTGACGGAAGATAATGTGGGGTTCACTGCTAGTTTGTCAAAAGTCACTGATGTAGCCATAAACCTTCCATCCACTGTCCCAAACCTCGGCTCAGAAACAAACTTTGTACACTTATAGGACCTAAAAGTTTTATAGCATTACATCCTTGACGGAAAGCTGAACAGACACATTTCGCTACTTTTTATCGCTACTTTGTAGCCGAGCTTATTTCACTCTCACTTTTTGGTGTAGCAACTTTAGCAAACTTGTTTTCAGGCTATATGAAATAGACTATTGGCATTCTATTTTATAATTTCTTAAATAATGCGAATGTTTTAATGGGAGAATTTTATAACTTTGGCTATAAGTTATTGCGTAAACATATTTAGGTGTTTTTTGGGTTTTTTTAGCAGTTAAATACAACGGCTGCTCCATTCTCTAATGTCTTGTTATTGGTGTATTCTGGGGTCAGTTCTTTACTTGATGCACTGGCTCACTTTGGTGACACGTCCCTCTCGTATTATTTTGATGAAATAGTGTCTACCCCGCTGGGTCAAGGCCGTGTGAACCAGCTCGGAGGAGTTTTCATAAATGGCAGACCTTTGCCCAACCACATCCGACATAAAATCGTGGAGATGGCCCACCACGGCATCAGGCCGTGCGTCATCTCCCGACAGCTGCGGGTCTCCCACGGCTGCGTGTCCAAAATCCTGTGCCGGTACCAGGAGACGGGCTCCATCAGACCCGGGGCCATCGGTGGCAGCAAACCCAAGGTATGGATGCAGAGGATTCAGATCTCCTCCAGATCAATATTTGTATTTGTAGAATGCATAATTTTGATTTGAATGCTTAATTCGTAACAGAAAAGCTGAACTTAAGCTATAGCCTTTAAAGGCAATGTATGCATTGTGCCCCAAGGGCCACAACAAAGTGAATAAACTCTGCGACTTTTCTGACCTTTGAAGCAGGGGACAACGCCGGACGTGGAGAAGAGAATAGAAGAATACAAGCGGGAAAACCCGGGTATGTTTAGCTGGGAGATTCGGGATAAATTACTGAAGGATGGGATATGTGACCGCAACAACGTTCCTTCAGGTAAAAAGGGCAGACATGAATTAATTAACATATTATTATTATTATTATTATTATTATTATTATTATTATTATTGTTATTATTATTATTAGGCTATTATTGTTTGTTTATTTATTTATTTATTTATGTAGGGCCTATTTATTTATTTTCCACATGTAGCCTACTTTACATTGTAGGATATATTGTCTTTCTTTCTTTTTTTAAATATTCTATAAATTTTAACTTTAATGACCACAACAGGTTATCATATAGCCTACTCGAAAATAGTTTTATTAACCAAAAAAAAATAAAAATATAATAATAATAATAGTAATAATAATAATAATAAGCAAAGTAATAAATAGAAATCTTCACCCTTTGACAAATCTACCGTTTCTTTCAGTGTTTTAAATTTTAAAGACTTTTTGACAACTTTATAACTCGTATTTATGTCAGGTCAATGGTCTAATATTTCGACATATTTTAATGTAGTGCCACTTACTTTAAATTAAATCCTTTGTGAGTACCATTGTGTTTTGTTTTCCCCCCATTTACTTTGTATTACTTCTTTAGTAATTTCTACTTCTGATCGGACTTTTTGCAGTGAGCTCCATCAGTCGCACCATGCGGAGTAAGTTCGGGGGGAGAGGCGATGAAGAGGAGGATGAGGAGGAAATGGAGAGGAAGGAGCTGGAGGAGAGCGACCGGAGGGCCAAACACAGCATCGAGGGCATCTTAGGAGACAGATGTGAGTGGACTTCTCTCTGGCTCATGTAGAAGAAAATAGTTGGCTGTTAACTTTTCGCTGGTGACCCATTAGAGAGGAATCATGTTCCATCAGATATCGTCTCAGTGAGTCCATATGGGAGGAATTTATTTGATCTTTTTTTCTACATTTTTTATTCATATAATCGCTATTTAAGATGTGCTGTGTGAAAACTTAACAGGCTATTTATCCACCTATATTCTCTAATTGGGATACTTTCCAGAATTAAATTATAGAGGAATCACATTTCCTCCTGGAGAAATGTGTGAAACTCTGTCAACCTGTTGATTGCTTATATGAGCAGGGTGTAAAGCACAATGGTTTTATTTGGTCGTGTAACTGGCCTCTCTGTGGAGTTTTAGCATGCTGTAAAGTTGTTGCATGGGGGTGGAGAGTGTGTGTCCTCCTTTGTTAGGAATTCTTTATCGACCATATCTCTCCGGCTAATGCTTTTCCCATGAGGCCATATACCGTAAATCAAACAGCAGGTGATGGCTCTGTGCGGGAAAAGAGTGTGCAGTGCGGGTGTGCATGGTGTGTGTGTGTGTGTGTGTGTGTGGTGTGTGTGTGTGTTCTAAAAGCAGTGTGGGTGAATAGGCATGCTACAGTAAAGTCTGCATATTAGGATATTTTAAAAACGATTTTTATTCTTGTGGGTTAGCAAATTACAAAGAGAAGCCGACCAGCATTATAAACCCATCCACTATATTTAAGTGCAATGCCTTAATAAATGATGCTTGGCAGGCTGTCTTTATAGTTTGGCTATTATTTTATGCAACAAATCGATTTTTATTAGTGTTTCAAACGACAGCGTCCACTGTAAAAAGTTACCACCTGCACAAACTATTCAGTCTCACAAAAAAAAAACATGTTTTTAATTTCATTTCAAACATGTTCATTAATTTAAATGGCTTGGATAACTTTTTTTCCCAATGCAATTTCAGTTTTTTAGTTATTATTTAGTTTGTTATTTAAAAAAAAGTTTTTTAGTTATTTCTAGGTCGAATAGAGTGATCCAAATGAAGTTTTTAAACGTGTTTTTGTTTTTTTAATTTTTTAAAGTGGAATAAACTTTGTTCATTTTCAAGATCCCCCTCCTGCTAACTCCTTTAAAGCCAAATGTTTTTTTGTTTTTTTTTATGAAAACGATTTTAAAAATATGTTCTTCATTTCCCTCATTGCAGTTTCACAGACAGTAGCCTATAATTGGAGATTTGGGAGCGGTTTGGGGCTCATTGCTCCATAGACATTATAGACCCATTTAGTCCGTTTTTGAATGTCATTACTTTACCTTTTGCCTACGTCATTAAGAGTGGAAATTCGTCACGCTTTAATTTGGTACTTTCCAAGTTATTACAACCTCCATAATGCATCCATCTTCTCGACTCTCCGGTGAGTTTGTGTCTCTGTAGAAACAAACATGTGCTGATAATGTTGCTTGTCATCATTTAACACTGGTTGAAATGAATTTAAATAGTTTTCTTTGCACTCTGGAGAAGTTAATGATACTTTTCAGTGGGCTCAGTGTGTGCCAGATACACTGGAATGGGGAAGGGTAATTCCTGGGCAAAACACTGGAGGTGAGGCGACAACTCAGTCTAACTTTAGAGCTCGCGATATTGTAGCTAAAGTTATGAAATGTCGACTAAATAATTCATATTTTACCACTTAATAAGCTAGGCACTTAATAGCCAAATCTATCCCCGTCTCCCTATAGCACCAGAGACTAAACGCCCCCCAAAATGCGTCGTTCAAACAGTTTCCATCTTCCACTTTTTAACAGTTGAAATATCAGCATGTCTCCCACCATTTCCCCGCGCGCACCTTCTCCTCCATCAGTAAAACAGGGGAGGAGAGAGATAAAGGACCGAGGAGACAAAATGTCCCCCAGATGAGTTGATCAAACATTTGTTCAACGGTTTCCAACTCCTCACAAAGACACGCCTCGCGCGCACAACGGGACGCTGCGAGGATGAACTTGGGAGACAAAGACGCGAGAGTCTATTTGGGGCTCACGCTTGGGCTGCGCGCGGACAAAAGGCCAGCTTGGAAACAGCTTTGGCCCCGCCGCTAAAGAAGAAGAAGGCAACCTGTTTATAATTCAGTCAGAGAGAGAGAAAAAAAGCTTCTCCACAGAAAAAAAAAGCCCCGACAAAACACACTATGAGGCTGCAATGAAGGATGAATTATTCAGGGAGCGCTGCGGCCCGTTCACCGAGAGAAAATGGCCGTTTTCACCTACAAAATGTTTCCTTTTTGGGTAAAAGAAGCCCACTGCCATTCACAGTGACAATTGAGGCCCCTGAAATCCACTCACGTATTGCCCGAGGATGCGTGCTCGCCCCCAAAGCATGCGCGGTTACACACGTGTGTGCGCGCGCGCACAAAGTACTCATTGAACACTTTCCCTCGAGATAATAAGTAAAATGTGTTGATAAAGGCGCGTGCTTCATAGTGCACACACATACTTGCAGTGGTGGAAGAAGTACTCGTACTTAAGTAAAAGTAGCAATACCATCGTGTAGAAATACTTTGTTGCGAGTAAAAGTCCTGTCCTAGTAAAAGTACAAAAGCATAAAAATATACATAAAGTACAAAAAGTAAAAGTGGCCCATTTCAGAATGTCATATAATTGTATTGATGCATTAATGTGTAAGCATCACTAATGTTGCAGGAGCTATTTTCAACTACTTTATATACTGGAGGGTATCTTAATACATCATCATTTATTAGTTGGTGTATATTCTGTATTAATAATCCGAATAGTAAACAAGAGGAAAACGTAACTAGTAACTAATGTTGTCGGGTAAATGTGGTGGAGTAAAAATAGTAGAAGTAGAAAGTGGCATAAAAAGGACATACTCAAGTAAAGTATCGAAATTGTACTTAAGTACAGTACTTGAGTAAATGTACTTAGTTACATTCCACCACTGCATATTTGAGTGGAAGAAAAAAATAGGCTATAAAAAGTAGGCTACAAAACTTATTATAAGAAACATGAAAGTTTGTGAGTTTGAGGTGGAAAAATCAAGGCATTGAAAGTTTTTGAAAATAGACATATTAGACATGGGTCATTGAAAGTGCTTGGATTTCTATTTTTGTGCAAGAAAATAATATATATATCGAATATAAGTTCTTTTGATATATATATATATTTTATTTTAATTAATTAATTAATTAATTAATTATTTTTTTCTTTTAACGTTAAATAGGCTGCTGCACGTGCCTCCCCATTTGCGTCATAGTTTCACGCGCCTCTAGTTGTTATTCTAAAAAATCTCAGTGTTATAGGCAGGCTAATTAACCTTGATCCAAACTGTGCCGTGTTGCATCATTGAATTTGAGGGAATTGGACCTGGAAAATCCTTGAAGGTGCTTGAATCTGATGTTTAATAAGGTGTGGGAACCCTTTATGTCACCATAAGTTAGATGAACTGCGGCGTCTTTATATAAAAAGTTTTATTTTTCGGAGTTTATTCATTTTTTTCTGACGTCAGTAAACTTTGAATAACTTCCTTGTTGTCCTGCTGCATTTAATGTCAGAGCATTAAAACAGAAAAAGGGCAACATTGTGTGATTCAGCAGCTTTTGATGAAGCCTATAATCGCAGTGTTTGTCATAATATTCTGACAGTAATTGGCCAACAAAACGGAGTCCGCCTGGAATGATGCTAATAATACCGAGCCGTCTCCAGCCTGTAACTCATGATCTATTATTGATTCTTTGATGAATCCGCGGCCTTGCCCCCTCGAACATTAATAATGTCTTCTAAATGATGTCGATATTGTGCTATGTCACATTTAATGACGGAGGGAGTGTATTAAAGAGTGGTTTTGCTGAATGGGGACCAATGTTCTCCCCGGAGAGCCCCGGTCTGGCCCGGAGCGCAGCTTCACAATGGGGGCCCCGGCCACCCGTCCTGCGCTGCGCCACAACTCCGAAAACTGCACCCGCCTCCTCCTCCTCCTCCTCCTCCTCCCTCCTCCTCCTTCTCCACCACTTGCTCCCCAAATCTCTTCAAGCAGATTAAATCGACTCTTTTATTTCATCTCACTTTCATCTGGAGAGCAACACCGCCCCTCTGCCTCTGTTTCTCTCTGTTTCTCTCTGTGTCCGTCAGCCCGCGGCGCACAGCGCGGCTCATATCTGCGCTGCATCCTCCGGAGCGCACAAAGGAAAGTCACTCCACTTCCAAGTTTATAATTCAGCTCTTTATTCACATTTTTTTACGACCTGATTCCAATATATGTTTAGTTACTATTTCAAAATGTCATGCTTAAAATATTGCAGTAATGAGTAGCTAATTCTTATTTAAATATCTTGCAATTTTGGGTAGTATCTTCGTGTTTTTTATGCACTTATTGTACGTCACTTAAAGCTAAATGAATGTAATGTAAATGTTTTTCATTTGTCATTTTGGCCTTGAGAAAGTATTCAGATCATTTACCTGAGTATAAGTATTAATACCACAGCTGTAAAAATACTCCATTACAAGTAAAAGTCATGCATTGAAAATGTGACTCACATAAAAGTATGCAAGTATAATCAGGAAATATATATGAAGTATTAAAAGTAAAAGTACAATGCAGAATAAAAACTCTTAAATTATTAAAAAATAAAATAAAATAATTAAAAGGAAAAGCAACAAATCTGCACATTCGTAAAGCTGGAACCATGAATGAAAAAATGACTTAACAATCAAAATAGTTGCCAATTAATTATCTGTCAATCGACTAATTAAATATAGATACTGCTGGGTTGTTTAATCTGCATCAAAACATAGATCATTTATTAGTAATATTAATTAGTAGTAAAGTAACTAAAGCTGTCAGAGAGTTGTAGTGGAGTAAAAAGTACAATATTTCCCTCTGAATTGTAGTGGAGTAGAAGTGTATAGTAGTAAAAATAGTCAAGTAAAGTACAAGTACCTCAGATTTGTACTACAGTACTTGAGTAAATGTACTTGGTTACATTCCACCAAGCTGTCTACTTTGGACCAACACATTATCTGTTGTAACTTTTCAATACAGTATATCTTGAGTTAACATATATGGAATAACACCAAACTATCAAAATAACATTTTATACTTTATCAGAGGAATAATATAAACAAACCAAAACTTGTAGCCCCGTTTTTCAAATACCTGTCGGCTACTTTTCTGACTTTCTTGTCATGGTGGCGGAGCATTAATATTCCTATTTATATAAAGGTGTGAGTTATTTTTAAAAAAAAGAAAGAAAAAGGCATACACCATGTGTACACAGCCTGTTGCTCGACTAATGAAATATTGAATGGTAATAATTAAGGGGAGACACTACTTTTAACTAATAGATATCACCATTAAACTTCCCCAGTTGATTACTTACATTAAGACAATAATTTTTTGTATTACACATTTTCTGAAATGTAAATATGCAAATGAGGCATTATCTAATGCTAACTTTTGGTGAATTTAGGAGAAATCTACAGACGCAAATAGACAAA
>JAOVVB010232797.1:0-10320 GCA_028570985.1 Heterobranchus longifilis
GGTGTTCGAGTCAAACTGGGACTATTGATCACAGTTATGAGAGTAAAGACTTCAAAGAGCTCCTTTAATGGCCCAAACATCTGGCAATGGCTTGGAGGAAGGTCAGGGATATGACAGATGCTTCTCCTAGGTTTGGTGACAAGTTATCAATCATTTTCAAAGATCAGGTGCTTCACTTGGTGAATGTTCATGGGAACAACCGCAGTGTGGTCCGAGCCACAGGTTGTCCGAGCCACATGAAAAGTTTGTCTGGACTTTTGAAATAATGTCCATGCATTGGAAATGGCATTGTAATTTTTCATCAATGACAAGATGTACTGAGTTAAAGTACAGTCGGCATTCACATATAAAACCATTCCTGATCACACCATAGGAACTTTTAAAGCCTTGGACAGTGTAACATTGCTCTGGCAATAATAAGAAGTAGATAGGCCACATATCAGAAATACATTTCAAATTAAGCTTCTATCTTTTTCTCTTGTTCCATCCTCGGTTAAGATGTCATTCTGTGTTTCTCTGGGCCCTGAGCCCCAATACTAATACTCGTCTGTATTTGCTAGAGATCAAAGAGGTGCATGTGATCCCCAGGGCACATCAGATTCTTACAAATTTCACCAAGCAACCAGAGAAAGCATCCAGACAGCCAGTGTTACAGGCATGGGCGATTGCAGAGCTAGTGACCGTAAGGGTTTGCAGAAGGTGATTAAGGCCTCTAAGGCCATCCCTGCTATTGCGATCACGGACATCAAAATCGCTAGGGAGAGGAGAGGTCTAAAGAGGCTACAGAGGATTATAAAAGACAACACTGACCCAAACCGTGGCCTCTCTGCCCCATGTGCCATCTGGCAAACATTACAGAAGCACTCATGGCCTGAAAACATAGTACTGTAGCAAACACCATCTTTCCACAAACTGTGGGATCGCTGAACCTTCTTCCACAATCAAATAACAGCTTTTAATGGTCTCTTGCACCCAACACATTTTGAAAAACCTATATATTTTTTTTTTTTGCACTTTTTGGACTAGATTTGCACCAGGATTCTAAACTATAGAGGACTAGTTTTACAGACTATGAAAGACTCAGACTCAGACAGTTGGCACCATTACTTCTCTATTCCTTTTCTCCAACATTGGACTTCATTTATCATTCTTCAGTAAACCTGTGTGGAAAGGTACGCATGAGCTTCATCAAGCCAAAACTTACTGCCTGATTTCTTAATGTTTCAATAAAACACTGATTTTCTACACACTTGCATGCATGTGTGGATGAACGACAAACACGCAAATTACAAGGCATGGTTCTGGGACAAAGGATTCGTGCATCATTTGGTGATGCACACACAACTTTATAAAATGCAAAGTGCACAAAAAAATGGAAATCATACACGGAAGCAAAAAAATATATATATATAATGAAAGAGCAAAGTCGAGAATCTGGAGGAAAATGATGGAATGGTAAATTACCTGTAAATTCAATGAAGTGAAAAGGCAATATCTTTTTATCTACTGATTGCTAACACCAAACGCATGATCCATTATTTATACATTCATACCGGACTACCCTACTCTCCAAAGGTCCTGAGCCTCAACCTCATTTCTTTATACATTTATTTTGCTAGGAGAATGAGACAAAACGTGCAGTGATTTGTTGCAACATAAATGTGCAAACATAAATACAGAAAATAACACTACTGTACTGTATATGACCATTGTTATTCTTCAACACAGCCTGAACTCTTTTAGGCAAGCTTTCTTGTAATTTCGTAAAGTAGCCTTCAGGAATTGTTCCCCAGGGTTCTTCTAAAGCTCTTCCTTGGATTTTTGGCTGTCTTTTGTTCCATTCTTTGTCAAAATGATCCCACGTTGCTTCAATAATGTTGAGATCAAGCCTTTGGATGGGGCCAATCCATGACTAATAGTGTTCCATTGTGTTTATTCTATCGAGCGATGCTTTGACTGCTTTGGCATTGTGTTTGATCTATTCCTCAAGACTACATTAAAAAAATACTTAAGTCATTTTTATACACTTAAAATATAAAGAATTGATGGGTGGATTTTTGCAAAGTACTGAACATTTATTATTAAAGCATTAATACATATATTAAGAGTTTTAGTGTTTCTTAGTCGGAGATCCATTGTACTCAGCTTGAAGCTAATAGAATGGTGTACGTCTTTGAAACACAAAAGCTCTGCAGGGGTTATATGGCACTTTATAGCTTGAGATATTCCAGATCGGTCATTTATCTATCACTTAGTTCTTACTATAATAAAGTCTTACTGTATATAGCATTAAGAATAAATGTCGGGGAAAATGGAACTGGCTCATACACCGCCGAGGCCATTTTCCCATCAAGGTGAAGAATATCATGTGCCGATTCTCCCTGATGCTAGTCGACCGCATCTTTTCAAACTGCTGCTCACACAATGTTGACGATGGCATATGAAACTCAGAGAAAAGAGTGCTCTGCCCCTACTGCTTGCTTGATTGGCTACTGTCACTATGATTGATGGGTGTAATGACCTCGCAGCTTAGGTTGGCAGTACTGTAGCATCATGTGGGAATCAAACTTGTGATCTCCGGAGGATATGGTGAACACATTTCCATTGTGCCACTCAGGAGCCTATAATTTTTTTTATCTTTAATATTTTTATGCAGTTGAAATACAGAATGTACAGTATATACACTTAAGAACAAAGTATATAAAAAGTGTACTTTATATGATTTGATCAACCCAATCAGTCAAGGGTTATATTATTAGTCTTGTTGGTTGTATATTAGTTAGTCTTTTTATGCATACATTCACGAGTAGGATATGAATTATTTTCCAGAATTATGGGATTTTAGGGAATATCACGTGTATGAACTAATCTGTTCGAACAACTTAATAAAATGGAGACAACATGTTTAGAGTTCTACGTTGGGTTTGTAAGTTTTGCCTTTGCTTTATAAGTAATAATAAGTTTTATTACTATTATTATTATTATTATAATGTAATGTAACACTTAATGCCTCATTTCATTCCACATTATGCCAAAAGCTGACTTTTGAGTTTAAATCAATAATAAAATAAAACAGGAAACGGTTCATGATCAGGTTTTTATTCATTGTGTTTATGAAGTTTTTTAATGTCCCTTGCTTTGTGGGTTTTTTAATGTCCCATGCTTTGTGGGTGGGTAAAACTCTCACTTTTTTCATTGGGACAGACGAAGAAGTCTCATCTGACAGCTGGTAAGGCCATCAATGTCCGTTTCTCAATCATGAGATAATATGTGGTCTTTGTATTCCCTTTCGGCGGCACCATAGCTTAGGGGTTAGCATTGCTGGGTGGCTTGCACTTCTAGGGTCTGGGTTTGATTCCCACCGCATGGCCTGTGTGCATGGAGTCTGCATGGTTTTGCTGTGCTTGGTGGGTTTCCTTCGGGTACTCCGGTTTCCTCCCACAGTGCAAAGACATGCAGATTATGCCAATATGTAGATTATTCTAACTACCGTTCCCAAGTTGTAATAATAGAAACAAATACAATGGTCCCCATTGACCTCCACGGTCCCTAGTTGGACTACAGAGGTTCCTAGATGGATATTCTACTTCACAGGAGTCTCTGTTCCTTCTTTAATAATAGTGTTTGGTTTCCTCTTGCAAATAGTTGCAACCACTGAACTGCTACTGTTCACCAACAGGTCAATAAATCCGTTCAGCTTGATGTCAGAATCTGCTAGTAGCACTGTTCCCCCAAGGACCATAGTTCTTTAAAAAAATAAGTGTTTTTCGCAGTGTTCACTCAAATTCTAACAGTGCATAGAGCTTATGCAGCATGTTCACCAAGGACCTCACATTCATCATAACAATTGTCGGGAGGGAATATTTTAAAACTTCTTTTCCTTGCATTCCCTGCTTTGACATTAGCTCTAAGCACACAGTTCCAGTTCAGTTCTCCTCAAATGTAACATTTCACTTCAGCCTTTCAAACCATAGACCATGCACATACAGTACTTTGCAAACTATTGAGGCACACCTCATTTCTTTATAGCTTGCTTCAGAAGAGCCAGATTTATTTATTTTTTTTATGTCTCGAGGAGTAGTTCTCTAGTTTTTGCTTGTTAAGCCACAAAGTGATCCATGGATCATCCAAGCATAAAACCATTTAATTTAAGGCATGAACCAGTGAGAAATAAAACAGGAAACAGGTGCAGATGATGGCCAGTGATTAGTATACTAGTGATGCTGAATGCTGAGTGGTTGGAACAGACGAAAGGGGAAATGAGGTTGCTGTTACATAACTTTACTTTGCAGCCTCTGACTAAAACATTTGTTCCAATTTCTTTAATTAAATCTCCACCACTCTCTCACTTTTACTCAGTCTCTATACCACGTATCCAATACAGGGTCAAAGGAGCCCACCATGCATGGGGAGAACATGCAAACTCCATGCACTCAGAGCTGAAGCAGGAATCAAACCCTCAACTCTGGACATGCGAGGCCATAGGGCTAACCACTCTACTACTTAATCTACACCATTTAATTTAGTTTTTTTTTTTTTAATCTATCTATCTACAAAAGGACAGAACAATAATCTCTTCCTTCCTTCTTTCCTGCCTTCCTTCAGCTCAGGGGACAATGTGTTCAGCCACACAACGGAAAAGGTACAGCTCAAGCATGTACCTTTTCCGTTCAGTGCAAATATATTTTTAGCATTTTTTCCCCACTTTACAGGCAGCAAGCGACAAATTAAAAGGTTCTAGAAATAGAGGTAGGGTTGAATTGAATTGAATGAATTCTTCACTAATGGTCCTTTAAAGTGAAATGATCTACAACAATCTTCACCAGTTTTTGCCTACAGCTACACTGGTTTGGAGATATCCACAAAAAAAACTATTAGTAAATATTGATTGTTTGTGATATATCATTTACTATGATATAAATGTATAAGATTACTTCATATTATACTGTCATATTATATTTTATGTTAAACAGATAAATCTGGCCTCCTGTTTCCAGCTATAAATGTGTTAAAGTGGAACTAAAACATGTCAACCTTCCTCAAACACACACACACACACACACACACACACACACAATGGAAATCTGTGAATTGCATTAAAAAACACTGTATAAAATGTGAAAATTGAGATCTTTTCATGGTCCATATTTTAATGCCTTTGCCACTGAAGGTGTAAATGAAATGAATATTGTTGCATTATACAGATTATATGCTGTACGTGGATAATGATGGCTAATCTTGAAGAAACCTTTTCATTATAAAATCCAAGCTGTGTAAAACAGTTATCAGGTAACATCAGGTAATATAATACCAGCTTTTTAAAGGGACTTTCAGGCTTAGGGCTTACAGTAGTTATTTGTACTGGGTGGCAAATTATACTATTCATTCGCCATAACTTTGCCTAATATTTTGCACTTTTATAAACACTTTCAATCTGCTATCTTTTGAAAAATGTGTAATCCTCTGTAGACACTATTAGTCAAGCCACTTATGTATTTCTTGTGGGTGTTACTGAGTTTTCACATTATTACACAGGAAATCAGAGCATCAGCTGTAGAACAACAATTACATTCTTGTGCAAATGATGTGAGGAAATGCCAGGGAAGTTTAAAAAAATTTTTTTTATAAGAACTAGTATAGTTTTCTTGCTAAGGATCAATAGCAAAGTAATTACTTTGTCACTGTGACTCCACATGGGCAGACTGTAAAAGGTCCCCACTATGTCACTCTCATCTTTAGCTTCACCCTCTTGGCCTAGCAGTCTTCATTCTGAACCACCGTAGAGGTTTCCTTCAGAACTAGCAGAGATCCTAGCAAGGTCACCCCAAGGGTTTGTAATATATCATAACAGAGCACCCTGCCAGACAGAGACAGCACTCATTTATAGTGCTCATACTGTTTATTGGGAAGAAGCAAAAGTACCAATTGTAGAAATAGTTAAAAGCTTTAATGTAATCAGTGATGTTGTTGGTCTTTCAGTTGCTTCCAGCAAGGGGTCACCACAGCAGACCATCTAGTCCACACATACAAGCTTGGCACCAGTTTTACGCTTCCTGACACAACCCTCCCATTTTATTTGGACTTGGGGACCAGCACTTTATCCAGTGGCTGGGGTTTGGGCACTGGCTGGGAATCGAACCCGGGCCTTTCACATGGCAGGCGAAACACCTACCACTGAGCAACCAATGCCCGATCAGTGATGTTGTTATTTCAAAGCAGCTTAGATTGAAGCCTATATACAGATATCTAAGTACTGCAAAAGTTTCATAAAATTCTGTCCATCGGTCGATTTAAGACGCGCCCACAAAAGTACAGTGTCAAAACTTGCGGTTTCTAATCTGGCCGTAACTGCTCATAACTTTACTTCTCCTCAACACTGAGATTTTATTTATGGCCCAGGTTTAACTTCGGGCAAGTACAGAAGAACTGGCAAAGTTTCATTACATTCTATCCAGCCAGTTCTATCTATCAATTATATCCAAACATACAGTTTCAGGTCCTCCAATGTGTGAAATGTAAAGATATCATTGAACGAGCGTATCATTTGACCAACGTACAGACAAAACCTTTCTTTTATTTATACGGATCATAAGTAGTCAAGGTCGTGATTTTCAACTGAAGATGAGAATCAAAGTGAAAAGGCAGTCTTTAGAGGATTTAAAAATAAAACGTTCGAAAGTCTAATATTCTTGTTCACCGAGATTACAATGCAGAAGGTGTTGGAATTGTTTTCCACAAAGAATAGCAGTAGTTCAATGTGTTTCTACAGTCTTTACTGAGAATAAATTCACTGATACTGTTCTGAAACTTTACTCTGTTCAGAGTGAGAATTATTTAAACTGGCCACAGTGCACCCTGGGTACAAAGAAACATCATTCAGTCTGAAGAAGGCTTGGTGTTCGTTCTTCACAAAAGAGAGAGGGGCTTCAGTCGATTAAGGTGAAAGAAAATGTATTTGTTTGAAATAAATAATTCACTCAAGTTATGAGCAGCATGTACAGAACACAGAGCTTGTGTGTACAATAAACCTGGTCTGCTGTGAAGACCAATTCTTATAAGATAGATCTTCTGCACAGTGACTTCTGCATCAGGTTTGGTCTAGTGGGCATTAAGGGCCTGTTAGTAACATTAACAAAATCCAGAGCCATGGTCTGTTTGGTTATTATATGGCTATCAACAACATCGGTTGCATAATCATTCAGACACAATGCAATACTGTCTCTAACCATAACTGTCATAGAAATGCATGGAGATGTAGGTTGAGGTTAGGATGTCCTGTACTCCAGATCTTGTTTATTCACCATTTGCATTTGGTATGCATTTCAAGGAGGCAATTAGATGTCTAATGTAGAATGTGACAAATTCAGAATCAGAAACAATCTTGAAAAGAACTAAGCAACATCATGATCTGGTTCCTGTTGTCAGCAAATGAAAATGTCGATCTCAGTAGCCGATGATCTGATGTTATGGGGGAAAAAAAAGCTTTAGTTGAAGAAGTAAAAATCAGCCCACTATCAGTTCCCAGAGATCACGCCAGGATCGTGGTGAATCACTGATGAATCATGCTGTGGAGGTTTGGTCGTGCCCTACTCTGGCATGAAACTGCCCCTGTGTTCAAAGTGGTCCTGGCAGCAGATACTGTACATGTTCCTTGTTCTAGCCTTTGTTACGTGTCCTATCTTCAAATTCAAAATTGATTCATCACAAGGAAAATCGTGCAGTGAAATGCTTGACATGACCAGGAAAATGAAAGTAGAAAAGAAAAGTTAAAGAAAATGAAATTCATGATAAAATATAAATATAAATAAATAAATAAATAAATAAATTATATATTCAGTACACACCAACCAGCCAAAACATTTACAATGCAAACATTATGTCAAATATTACAGTATATAGGTTTCATTTGTGCCACCAGGACAGCTCTGGCCCCTCAACAAATGACTCCACAAGTCTGGGGTGTATTGTAGTCCTGTAGCACCAGGACATTAGCAACATTGACTTTTTTTTGGCAGGATTCATTTATTTGTTCTGCAATTTGTGCTGCTTTAGCTTTGCTGTGGGATCGGACCAGATAGGCTGGCCTTTGGTCACTACTGGCATGAGTGAGCCTTGGGTACCCATGATCTTGTAACCAGTTTACTGGTATATATACAGTAGGTCTAGTGGTATATATAGTTACTGGTCATATATAGTGTGTGGTGGTGCTAATACCACTCACTCACCGTCTATACCGCTTTTCCCTGTGTACCAAGTCCCGGGGGACTGGAGCCTATCCTAGGAGACTTAGGGCATGAGGCAGGGGACTCCCTGCACAAGGTGTCAATCCATTGAAGGGCACACACATACACTAATTCACACACTATAGGAAATTTGGCCAATTAGTCTAATCTGCATGTCTCTGGACTGTGGGAGAGACCGGAGTACCTGGAGGAAACCCACCAAGCACATGGAGAACATGCAAACTGCACACAGAGACGGAAAATCGAACCCGGACTCTGGAGGTGCATGGCCTCTGATTGAAGAAGACCTATCTACAGTAGGTGCTAGCATTAGGTGGAACAAGGGTTTTAATCTTGGCGATGCACTGGCAATGCAATTCAAGCAAGGAACTTCTTGGCCATCTTATTTGGCTTGATTCCAGTGTATATTGTCATGGTTCTTATAAACAGCTGCAGAATCTTTTCCCTACTTCATCTGCTACTGTAAAATGATCTCATTTAGGGCCAGGGGACAAATGTCGCCTGTTTAATGAGGTAAGCTGCACTCACCAGAGTACCTTATGCTTTTTTTCCCCCTGCAGAACAAAATTAGACGCTACCAGTACCCCCAACTCGTCCCTGGCCCTTAGGTTTTTGCATTTGCTCCTGCATTCATTACGCATGTTCTATTATGAGATCCCCAACCTCCATCGAATTTTGATTGAGCATAAGAGCCCTACAGCCATGTCTACTCCTCACTTCAATCCCTGCTGCGACAACGCAGCATCAGAGGAAGGTAATTGCCAGCAGGTGCGCTTCTGGTATTGCTATCAACCTTACACTGCAGTTATAATGCTCATCAAAGATGCTATGGTCTCAAATAATCCGGCATTGATCAAGTCCATCATTCATTCATCACGCCATGGAAGAAGAAACAGATCACCATCCTGTACTGAAACAAAAGAGGCTTCTTTTTAACAATTCACAACAAATTCTGATAGTTTGAAGTTATTTGAAGTACCATCACTCAAGATGTGGGTTAATACATATTTATTTTATGAATCAGGAAATTCATATTGGAAAATAAGAAATTTAGTTTTATTAGCAAGAAATAAAAGACGAGAAGATGAGTACAAGTCTTTAATAGTCTATTCACATTGAGCCATGGTCATGAATACTGCTGGTATTTGGAAAGAAAATACAAAGAACAACTCATTTCAAAGGAAATGTCCTTGGTGGGCTAAAGGCTTTATTTTTTACCCATTAAGAAGCATGTTATTTGGTTAGTGTCATAAACTGTAAGGCATTGTGTATACAGTCACTGGATTACACAATCACCTCCACACACAGTAATAATATCATAATATGAGTAGACCATACTTGGTTCACTTACATTTGACATAATGTAATGTGTTCAATTCTGTTTTATAATTAGATTTCTTTTCTTTTCTTTTTTTTACTTAACTATATCCCTAATAATTGTCTTGCTGCAATTAACCACTAACACGGAAGCATTGGAGAAATCATTTTGTTTTATTCCCTAGATATATTTAACTGTGTTGAATTTATGCCTTTAGTGGTAAGCACTGTTGCCTTATACTTTCAGGATTCAGGTTCAATTCCCACCTCGGGTCTGTGTGCATGGAGTTTGCATGTTCTCCCCGTGATTGCTTGGTGGGTTTCCTCCAGGTACTCCGGTGTCCTCCCACAGTCCAAAGACATTCAGATTAGGTTAACTGGCATTTCCAAATTGACCAGGATGGGATAGGCTTGAGGCTCCCCGCAACCCCATATACAAGATAAAGCGGTATAGATGATAAGTGAGTGAGTGAATAAGTGTCTTTACTCACTCTCTCACTCTCACTCATCCTCTATATCATTTTATCCTGTATACAGGGTCACGGTGGGCCTTGAGTCTATCCCAGGAGACTTACAGTATGGTATCCCCTGGGCAGGGTGCCAATCCATGCCAATACAGGGCACGCACACATACACTACGGACAATTTGGGAACACCAATAAGACTAACCTGCATGTATTTAGACTGTGGAAACCGGAGCACCAGGAGGAAACCCACCAAGCAATCATGGGGAGAACATGTAAACTCCATGCACACAGAC
>JAOVVB010232798.1:0-10320 GCA_028570985.1 Heterobranchus longifilis
GTAAACCTACACTTGTACTACTTGTATAAAGAGAACAACAAACTTCTAAGATGAACTTCTCATCATCCATGGTGTCAGATGTGATCTGAGACCCTCTGACCTGCTGACTTCTGGCCTGGTGCCACCGGTTAGGATGTAATGTTGGTGTAGTAATGTGATGTACGATCAGGAGTTTGCACATGGTGTTTTATTTTGAAAATCGACCGGATGCTCTATGCCTTTCCTGTGGCCCACTTCCTGTCTGACTCGACCTGCTCTGTGCTGCAGAGAGCCGCTTCTGAAACGCGCTGCGGCGCGTCTGGTGGAATCACAAGCATTGAGTAGAGTGGCCGCCATCAGCTGCAGCGATCACGTCGGAGCCGGACGCGCCGCAGACGTGCCGCAGACGTGCCCTGTGGAATTTAGGGGAAAGTTAGCGACTATAGTGACCATAGCCAGCCATTAGGAGGGCCGTAGTATATCAGTGTTTGTTGTTGAGTTCTACCCCCAATAACTTTCAGGATCTCGGTATTTCATGCAACCACCAGCGCAACCTGTCAGTCACAGAACTACTTTCTTGGAGGAATATAAAGGTGATGTTTTCCTGCCTGGATTTGTCGAATGGGTGACTGTTAGAGCTACGATCAGGCCCAAAAAAATCAGGCTACATGAACCTGCATCGTCTCTATCCAGGCCCCAACCGAGCCCAGAAAGTAAATTTAAATAATTTATCCATGCGTGTAAGTTGAATAGATATCCAGAAGATAGCAGGTACACAGACCATACCTTATTACACAGACTAAAGAGGCCTATGTCATATGAGGAAAATGTAGGCTGTGCCTCAGCCTCACTGTAATTTTATTTTATTTTTAAATTAAATGTAATGTTAGAGAACTTCCTGCAGTAATATACTGTATATGATCAATATATGTTTACCACATCAGACATTCTATCCATGGTTTACATTTTTTTGTTATCCTATCACTGAGTCATTTTCTCCTGCTTTGCGTGAAACAAGTGAATGTCATATGTGCTTATTGCTCATACAGTCAGTGTGGAGTATAACAGAAGAAAAGGGAAACCAGAGTGTCGTGGAAATCAACAGACTCTGAGTCTGACTCTCCTTTACAATGATTCACTACACGTTTACAGTCTGGTAGGCAAATTCATTAAAATATGCAATAATTAAGATCAGTGTATATGATGGAATAGTGGCATTAGGAGGTCACCAAATTTGGGCTTTCACTGCCATTTTTCTTTTACAGCTGGCTACTCCAAATCTTGTGGAAAGCCTGCTGTAAGATCTGCATTTAAAAAACAAAAAAAACACGGGGAAATGTACACAAACCCGCTCCAAGCCTGAGGTAATTTTGAGAAATAACAGCCTGGCTGGGTTCGGGCCGGGCAGAGAATCAAAGCTCTCGTTACCAGCAAAAGCTCCAAAATATCTGAGGTTTAGTCTGCCCCTCTGACTCAGATGTTTTGCGTTGGTGTGAAGTAAGAAAACTGAAACTGTCACAAGACTTCTCGAGAAACTCCAACACCAGCCTCCCCACGTGAGGAGAAGTACACAAGTCAGCCATATTGTTGCATCACTTAATTTTGTGTTTACATTTTGTTATATGTTTTGGGCGTTCGGCTGTTTGGGTTGATTTCAAGTCGGCTGATCTAATTGCTCTTAATGACATCCGATGAGACTTTGGCTCTGCATCCCGCAAACTGTTGTGCAACGGTGTTAAATTGAACGTAATCTAAACATGTGGGTGCTTTTGTGGACTCAGTGAGTCCCACTGAAATAACAAGTAGAATTATACAGCATTTTTCTTTCTTTCTTTTCCGTGTGTTGATGTGAGTTTCACAAGCTCCCGTGGCTCTTCACCACAGTGGTGTAGTTGGTCTAAGATGCTTGACCTGACCTGTGTAAGTCACCCGTAAAGACGTGCTCATGGCGTTAAACCACAGATCATGGCTTCCATATGGAGACAATCAGGATACTTTTACTCCATAAACGTCAGAAGGATCACTCTTGGCAGCAGGACTCATTAAGCAACACTAAATGAGACAGTTTTAGAGCAGACTGTGATACCGGCAGTGCAAAGCCTTGTAATAAAAAGCAGCTACATATACACAAGCACATGTGCGCACACACACCTAGCTGTACTGCTGCTACTATGACTCGGCTGATTCTGATGTCATGTCTGAGCACTGACTCATTCCAGCTTTTTGTGGTTTGAGGTTTTTTTTATTTGTGTTTTTTTATTCACTGTCAATAAGATCGCAGGTGCAACTGACCACAACTACGCCGTTCCCACAACAGTCCTCGGCTACACACGCTGAAACCGGAGAGAGAGTGAGATAAACAGGAAAAAAAAAAACTAAAATAATAAAAGATGAGTGGAGGATGATAGCTAAGTTATTTCAGACTGTGCTGCTCTGACATTCCTGGCCTTCTCTGGTACTGAGAGGCATGGATGAGAGAATAGAAGTGGAGGAGGGGAATTTTCTGTCTGACTGCCATACTTGGAAGACAAGTCTCCTGGTGCAACTGGCTCTGTAAACAGCATGAGTGTGTGTGTGTGTGTGCGTGTGTGTGAGCTGCACATGCACTGGAATGGTACGATGTGAAACATTTTTTTTAAATGCCAAGATAGATATCAAGTTAAGCGAAACCATTTTTCATGTTAAGTGATCCTGTGCTTGATACTCTGATATTTCATATTCTCTTGTTTTCATTCCATAAAATTAATGGATGAAAGCATCATTTAACATTAGTTGAGGAATTCAGCCTTAAATAAAATAGACCCAAATAGCCAACTGACGTGTGTTTTTGTTGCATGAATTAATATCTAAGGACATGCACTGTACATTCTACTGAAATCAACATTAAAATCGAGGCTTTGTTGCGTGTATAGTTAGATATTTTGGGAAATACACTTATTCGCTTCCTTGCCAAGAGTTAGATGAGAAGATCGATTCATGTCTGTTGGCTAAATATGAAGCTACTGCCAGGAGCCGCTTAGCTTAGCACAAAGACTGGAAATAAGTTGAAAAAGGATCTCTGTCCAAAGGTAGCAAAATCTGCCTGTAGCACCTCTAAAGCTCACTAATTAATGCATATATTAGGGCTGCACGATTTTCTACAAGCAATATGATCATCAGCTCTTCTGACATTTTTCTGCCTTTTTCTGATGTTTCAGGTGGTTGTGCTAATATGGTGTTACTTTTGCTTGCAAAATACAACTTTATTGTACAACTTTTTTGCAGTGTAAGTACAGCGTTTTTGGGGATGGATTAATTAATTTCCTCATTATTGCTGGGTTTCTGCGACTGATACATTTTTGTTGTTTCTATGAAGCTTTCACCGCAGAAATTAGGTGCGTTGTTGGTGCAACAGGTCTCCCCACTAATATAAACCCAGCAGTGTCATTGTCACATAAAAATAATATTGCATACAGGCCAGAATCACGATCGTATTTCAATTAATCGTGCAGTCCTGATTCAGTAGGTCTTCAGTGTTTTCCTGAAAGTTTGTGGAAGACTTAGATCCATGTAAGCAAATCTGGCCGAATCGTTGTCCTTCAGAAGTGAGACTGTGTACATGCCTGAATCGAAATCACGATCTTTGAACGATTAATCGTGCAGCCCTAACATATATCTCATTTGTTTAATTAGCACCAAAACCAAATTGTAAAAATGACACATTGCGGTAGCTTCATATTTAGCGTGCATACATGAGTGGTATCGATCTTCTCAACTAACTTTCAACAAGAAAGCAAAGTGTATTCCCGAAAATGTCAAACTATGCCATTAACAAATGTGCCATCTCATTTATCATTACAAGTGATAGACACACAGTGGTTACATGTCAGTACTCCAGAGAAGCCAAAGGCCAAGCTGAGAGTCCCATACCCAGAGGCATATGATACTATGTTCTGCAATAAAACAGGGCTATGTTTTCTGTTTCCTTTATTTAAACAGTCCTGTAGCGCTCATTTTCTGGGACCAACTTGATGTAAAACATGTCCTGTTGTGGCTGCAGGCAGCAGGTTTTCATCTACAGCGCAGAAATAATTCAGGGCTTCTGTAATCAAAAGCAGATGCATCTGCAGAGAGCTGTACACACACAGACACAGACACACACACACACCCAAATCATGTCTGCACAAAAATGCACATGTGCAATGGATGTAAAATTTAAAAAATACCATAAAACTTAGCAAGCTCTGTGAGATCAAATCTTTATACCCTGGGAAAAGCTAATAGTAAATGCATTACTGAGCATATGCTTACGCCAAATGACACATATAGGAACGTACATATGCACACACACACACACACACACACGCACACACACACACACACAAAGTTAATGAACAAACACAGCAGTCAGTCGCCAGTCTGCTCATGCATGACCAAGCGTGACCAGGTTAATGTTGCCTGTCATCAAATTTGGGGCCAGGAGACCAGAACAGCTGTAAGTGGTGGGGTCTATAAGTTAAGAAAACTGTATCCTTACCAAAAAAAACATTAAGTATATCACCCACTTATCAACGTCATGCAGGGCTACGCTTAACTTCACATCAACAAACTCAGAGACCGAACATGAGCAACAAGTCTTCTGTAATTCAGAGAACTGTGGACAGAAGTGCAAACAAAGCTCGTCCTCCGGGACTGCAGAAGTTGTTGGACATGCCAGCGGACATGCAACATGAAGCAAGAACACTGTACAGGCCTCTTTAGCAGAACAGAGCCAACCAGGAAGTCTCACGTGCAAAATTAACTCAACAAATGGGAAAATTGTTTTAGACGATTTCTCAGGACTTGCTGGTCAGCACAATGTTATGTGTGTGTGTGCGTGTTTGTACTGTATGTGTGTATGGTAATATGAAAACCCTGGAATTGGCTGATCGTCAAGAGCTAGTGGGATAACTCCAGCTGGTAGAATGGACTCCAGAAAACTGCTCTCTGCTGATCACTTAAAGAAAACAAGATGTGTGGAAATCCAGATACTGTTGTTTAGAGTGGACTGTAGCAAAAGAGCCCTAAAAGCCCACTAAGTCAATCAAACAATATCATTATATCTCATTACAATGCTATCTTACATTGTTATCATGACCAACACCAAACACAATTGATGCCCTTTCACTCAACTGCATTTTGGCAAATTCCACAGCAAGTTAAGGCTTCAAAAAGATCCTATACAATAATCCTGCTTTAGATTACAAAGGTCTCTGACCTCTCTTAATCAGCCAGTCCATCTGCATCCCATCTTCCCCCGTAACAAATGACCCTCGCAGGCTCATCCTGTTGACCTGTGACCTCTGGCCAGGCCATTAGAGGGGATTTAGAGATTCAAACAGAGCTTTCAATATAAGGGTCATCTTGATAACTGCGCTCTTCCTCAGTGTTTATGTGCATGTGAATGAAATGTTACCTTGTTAACAAATTAAGCAAGACTGCGACTAATCTGTTGGCCTTAGAGGGGACTTTCCGGCTCTAAACTACCGCACAAACACACACATGCACAAACACACACATGCACAAACACACACATGCACAACTCACGTACTCCACCCACGAACAGCTGATTGCAATTTTGCCCTTTAGCAAGCTCTTTGTTTTTGTTTTTTAAGATTATTTTTTGGCATTTTCGGACAGTGTAGAAATGTGGGAGGGAGAGAGAGAGAGAGAGAGAGAGAGAGAGAGAGAGAGTGGTATGATATGCAGCAAAGCTCCCAAGGCCAGAAACGAATCCGGGACGTTGCGATTATATGGCATGCGCTGCCTGTAACCATTCGCTACTAACTGGCTCTTTGTTACTTTGCATGGCAGCTAAGATTCTCACCACCAGCGGTTCTGACCAGTCAGCATCTTGTGGGGAAGTACTGGCAGCTTTAGGTTTGTGTGCTGGGCGAGTGTTCATTCAAAACAACAATAGCGACTTCTAAAGAGGTTAGCGATGCTACAAAAGCATCAGTTATATTAGAACTGCCAAAAGAATGGCACTGAAGGCTTTTCACCCAAGGAAAATGTTTTTGCTTTGCTGATGGGCTGTTTGATAAACAGATGGTTCAAACAATCACCTGCCAGGTATTTTTTGAAAGCACCTGCCCCTTTTCCAAACTGTTTCTAACGACAGCTTCTCAAACCATCTGACGTGTCAGTTTTGGCTCTTTGTTGAAGATAAAATAAACTTTTTATACACAAATACAGGAGATGCCATGTGTCTCTCACAGAAAACATAAGTGTGAGAAGTCAGAAATCTGGCGAGATAACTGAGATTTATCTTGTGACAGTTGTGTTGTCTCAGCCAGTGGGAGAGATGGGCTTTTTGGTTTGTGTGCAGAGCTCTGTTCATGTGCCCACACATCACTGATCTGGGCGGTTATTGTTCCACACTGTGAAAAAAAACCCCCGAAACATTCCTCTACAATCCCACTGAAACAGGATCAGTGCAAGTACTAATGCAGAAGCATCAAATCGAAAGCTACCTCTACCTCTGCACTTTTTCTTCTTGTTTGCAGCTGCATCACTTTTGGATGCCCGCTCCCAATAAAATCCGATAATAATCTGGAACAGAGTATGCACTTTTTATTCTCTGCTAACAAATCTGGTATTGAGGCAGTGAGAGGTGGTCAGGGGGTGCAGACAGAGAGAGACGGGGGTGGGAGAGAAAGCAACAATTACTTTGTTGAGCCGTTTGTTTTCTCTGAGAAAGAGCCAGTTGAGTTCATGTGAGCGGCTGCAGAGCTCCGAGTACTTGAGCGCTGCCTGTTGCTCCTCTGTGAATGTGCAGCGCTGTGCCACAGGATGTGGGATTTAGGAAGCCATTCTTTCTCTAAGGAGGAAGGCCTCTTCCTTGCCTTTTATGCTCACAAAGACAAGAAGGGGTTGGGTCAGCCTCGCGTCTCTCTCAAGAGCGCTCTGGTATCTGGGAATAATGTCAGCACGTGACGACAACGAACGACCTCTGTGACTTTATACCAACCAAATAATCCAATCTGGAATATTCTCACACTCACCATTCCCCCCCCCCCAGTTGTGTTACTCGGCTTGTTTCATAAACTTACATGAAAAAGCAGTTTCACCTCAGTAGTTTTAAAGTTTAATCAGACGCTAGGGCTATCCACAGGAATACGTTTCAAAATGCATAACTTAACGTTTACACATAGCGTTCACACTACTCCGAACCCCTAAAACGGAGACATTTGGAAACGCTACTGACCCCCTTTTAGTTTTAAAACTCTGGAATTATGTTTTAGTCTGGACGGGCAGAAACTGAGACCTTTGGACTCGATGATGGAGACACCCGCAATCGCTTCCTGATTGGGTCTTATCAGTCACAACGTGTCCTTCCCTGATTCGTCATCACATGACCCTTTTCCGGAAGAAAACAAACAGCATCATCCTTGAGTTGTTAATTCAACATGGATAACGAATTACAGGCGTTTCTGACCTTCAAGCTGTTGTGCAGTTGAATTCTGCTTTTTATAATGCTGCTTTTTATAATGCTGCTACCACATGTGCAGGAGGCCACTTGCAATTCATGTGTCCAGTGGTGTTTGAATGCAACATTACACCGTGTTTAATGCACGTGTACATGAATGGTCTGTGATGTGTGTTTTCAGGCGTGTTAGTATGGATGGAGATTAGTTCTGAAACTAAAATGATAACATGCTTGTGAGGAGGAAGTTTTAAAATGAAAACATAGTATTGTGGATGCAGTGAGTCTACAGCCGTACTGTCTGATCTGTGAAGCTGTACATGACGTCGGCATGCTAATTTGCTCACAATGCTAATATGCTGATGTCGAGCAGGTACAATGTTTACCATGTTCACCATTTCTACTTTAGCATGTTAGCATGAAACAGACCAACATTGCCATCCCATAGAAAATAACCTAGAATAATAACATAGAAAAAGAAGACCGAGTCTCTCGCTCTCTCTCATAAAAAAACACACGTGTTACATGGAAGCATCTGGAATGTGAGTTAGTAATTTATACAAAGAAGCATTACCATCACTGTTATAGAGAGTGACACAATGCATCCATCAGGGAGTATGCATATACAGGAAGAGGTGTGCGTGTAAGCTCTATTCCACATCCTTTTTAACAAAGGCTTTTCCATTTGTGCATGCTCCACATATGTTGCTGTTGTTCGTTCCCAATGAGGAAGTTACCCCCCCCCCTCCATCATTGACATCAGAAACACATAATTGAAGCGGCACTACAGGAGTAAGAATAAGTGTGAGAACGAGAGGAAATTCCAAGGACGAGAGAAAGACGTCCTTTATCCCTGCACATGGATAATGGAGCTCTTTAGCCCCATTATCATACCATACACTTTAGATGATAGCTATCTAATAGACAGAGCTGCTCTCTATTGTTCTCCTGTTTAAGCCTTATCTCCTCCATCACCATTACATCACTTCCGTCTGGACATGTGGAGACTGTAACTTGAAGATTTTTGCGCCGAAGAGATGCCGAACCCTGACAACAAATCTGCTCTCGTATCAGTTTAAAAAAAGTCTTAAACTACCGTTAGACTCAGCTATGCATCGAAAGAATAACATATCTCTTCTCCTGATGTGAACCACCAGATGTGACGATATCTTATTTCCTACTCAAAGTTATCTGATTAAGCCCTTTTTTTCTGGAATACTTTGGTAGAATAACAGCTACATAAACGAACAATTCTCATTGTCCAGCAAGTCAACAGAGCACAACCGCCAGCAGCGACATAGATGGATAAAGCATCTGTTCTTCCAGGAAACAAGTTCAAAGCTCTAGGTATGGATACACTGTTACTGTAGGTCCTCTAAATTACAGTCAGATCTGCTATTTCTATCAATCCTCTGCTATAAATTTAGTGCCCTAACAGTCCAGTCTGGTAAGAAATACGCAGTAACTGTAGCTCAGTTAAGAGTGTGCAGGGATACGTGAGGTCTGCAGTGAGAAGGTGTACGGCACAGACGGAGTTAAAAAAAAAAACCCAGATTGCACCACTTCTGATATCACTGTCAAATAAGAAATGTCTCCATTCATCTTATTGAAAGGCGCCACACACCACATACGCTACATTCTGGCAAGAGCATTAATCAGTTAACTTTTAATGGGACAAATATGAAGCATGTGCCTCTCTGTGTTGTCTGTAATATCATGTGGTCTAACTGTAAATGTCTCTCTTTCTTCAGCGCATCTATCTTCCAGAGTATTCATCCTGCTTCGGTCTGCCATCACAAATCAGTTACCCACTCTACACACAAACTAACCTTGTTCCCTGCTTGCTCATCTGCACTCTCAAAATAGTGAAATATGTGAGAGAGAGGAATCTGAAAACCTTAACAACACTGTGCAGCGGCAGTGTGTGATGCTTCATTTTCTAATATAATGTTCTAATGATAATCTGTAATCATTGCATGATTCAAACCTTTTTCATTTAGGATTTTAAAACTCATGTAATGTGAGCTCATCCTTTCATCCTATACATATAATGAGGTCTCTCACACATTTACTTTCACTTCACATGTTACTTATAGATCCACTTTATCATAAACATTCAAACCAGCAGTGTTTTTCCTGATTGTGCCAGCGAGCCATAATGTTTCCATAAGCACATTTGAATTGTAAAATATACCAGCCAACTTAAATGTCAAATCAAATTCAAAATAGGCTATTTCATCAGCGCTCTGTCACCGTCACATTCAGTCACACAGAGCAGAGAGTCGCTCTGTGATCAAACTATCAGCCGCTGTAGAAATCCAAGATAACATCGAATCAGAACAGAGCACCAGGAGTTTTAATAATATCTTCTACTACTGTGCATATATCACCAACTACGATTTTAGTTGTTATATCGTTTTTGTGTGTAAAATCGCTGCAGTGAGACTTTGTGCCATCGGATGCTCAAAACACACGGCACACACTTTTATTTTGCCGATTATTGAGCTTATATGATTATTGTTTCCAGCGGTGTGAGCGCAGGTGTGTGTTTGCCTCCACCTGTAGCAGACACGCTCAGACGATGGATGCAAACTTTTTTGTTTGTTTGTTTGCCTCCACCTTTAGATCTGACCACATTTTTTAATATTTCAGGTACTGTCCTGTTTGAAATGTTGCTGAATTTGCCACCAAACTTCCACCACAAGCACCTCGATTTCAGGTACATTTTCTTTTCTTGTTCTTCCTCTGTATTCACCATAAAGAAGCATTAATCAGCAGACTCCTTTCTATGCATCAACGTTCACGAGGTGCTTTGCATTATAGAAGAAGAAGAAGAATTCTTTATTGCCAAGTACATCTTTTTACATACATACAAGGAATGTGTTCTCTGCATTTAA
>JAOVVB010232799.1:0-10320 GCA_028570985.1 Heterobranchus longifilis
AACATCACCCAAGAGCAAGCGTTAAGACGCGACAGTGGCGAGAAAAAACTGCCTTAACAGAAAAAAAACAACTGTGTTTTTCTTTGACTTAAGCCAGAAATCTCGTGCAGACCAGACTCTTGGGTTCCGTCTGCATTTGGTGTTGGTAACAATATTAACAGTAGTAATCCACAGCAGTGATCAGGCCACCATGGCTCACAAGTCCATCTGTATGTAGTGACCGTCGTGATCCATCTGCATGTAGACTTGGTTCCGCGGCAGCAGGTGCGGCAGCAGGCGCGGCAGCGATCGGGTTGCCGAAGTCCATAGGGCACCACAGTGAGCAGCGGCAGGCGCAGTAGTGATTAGGAGACTCCACGCACGAGGTCTGACCAGGTAGCAGCAGACGAGAAAGAACAAAAGGACTCAAAACATTTCAATTCTTCTGGATACAAAAGCCATGGCTGACAGCTTCTAAAGTAGCAGACTGTGATTGATGTCCCATATGCTTTTTGTATGTCAATTATGGATGAAATGTCTGTGTGTTTGTGCATGCAGGGACAGAACTTCTGAGTGTCTAGTGATGTTTAATAATTGTGTGCTTCCTCTTCCCTTCCAGATGGGGCTGCAGCGCTGGTGGGAGCAGGAGATCCCTGTGGATGGAACAATCAACAAAGGAGAGCTCATGACACACAACCTGACTGAGCTCATAAAGCCCGAATCCTACGAGGTGCGCCTCACTCCCATCACGCGTTTCGGAGAGGGTGACTCCACCATCCGGATTGTCACGTACAGCGGTGAGTGCTGCGTTCTAACTCTGGGGAAGTCTTTTATTTGGACAGTATTCAGTCTGCTCTTCCTGCTGTATTTTAATGTTTCCACCGTTGGAAAATAGAAAGAAAAACATGGTCGGGGAGACGCAGGAGACACTGATTCACTTTAGTCTTCTGCTTACACATGTGGTTGCACAGGTGGAGGAATTACAGCTACAGCTGGTAATGTTATCCTTCAGCTAACTCAGAAATTCTCTTAAATTAGCTTCAGCTCGAGTTTGTGCTGCCGCATAATGACACATGTTCATCAACACTGATGGGTATCAAGAGTTCACTCCGATGTCATGATGTATTATGTATGAGGAAGGACCAGGAAAAAGCGAACTCATTAAAATTATTTGCGTTGCATCTAACACACTCAGTCATCAGACGCAGCTTGAAATCAGTTTGCTTTGCTTCTTTGCCGGTTTTCAGTAAATGCTGATCAACTGACGAATCATCTCTTCCTCCTCGTGACCTTTAGTGCCTGAGTCAGGTCTATTCTGGACTCGGGCAAAGGCTGACTTGTTGTTTCTGTGCGTGAAAGATCATCGTGACATCAAAGCATCAATGACTCAAACATGAAGTTCGGGTCACGAGAGCGAACAGCTGGTGAAAAACAAGCTTTACTTAGTTTCCCCCAAAACAATGTCTTTTTTTTTGTGTGTGTGATTCATTTTCATTCCTTTGCCAAAATATGTAATTTATCTTGTGGGATGTTTTTCACACAACAAATAGCTTTTTGATTTTATATTACAAATATTACAAATCCCCACATGAACCAGACAAGACAATAACATGTTTCCTGTTGTCATATTACTGAATGTGGTTGATGTCGGTGTTGAATTAGGTCGTGGTAATCTATATAAACAGATATCTGCATAATCTATAAGCAACTGGACTTTGGTATCCTTCTGGTTTGTAGTCCCAGTAGTATTGACCTATCACGTTTGAGCGGGCTTTGGTTGCTTTGTTTTTATTGATTTCTTTATTTTTCGTGTGATGCACAAAGTACCCAACCCTCATGGGTTCACAAGGCACCAACATTTCTGTTGCAGTGTTTCATTTTCTTACAAAATAACAGGTCATTTTACAGCTGGGTCTTAAACAAAATATTCTGCCTTCTCTCCCTATCTTGGTAAATAAAATCTGTGACAAAAAAGGTTGCACCCTGAAGCACAACTAAAGTTTTTCATAGTCATCCAGCCAAAACAAATCAACAAATGGAGGTCATTTTACTGAAAAATACATCCGTATGTCCTCAGGACAGTAAGACAGAAAAAAAAAGTACCTAATTCTAAATTTCATCTAGCTCACACAACAAACAAAGTCTGTACTCTGGAGTGGCATTAAACCTGCATATTTCATTCATATGCAGATATCTGTTTATAGAGATTGCGAAACAATCCTCTCGTAGACGTTTCTCAACTCCAATTCCATTCTTCCTAATCAGACTGTAAACAATGACCAAAAGAGGAAGTCTTGGCCTGAATATCCGCTGACTACACCAGAACCCCCAATATATTCGCTGTTGCCACTAAAGGCTAAATCGTCATCAGACCGATGGCCGATAGGGTCTGAGATCGGGACTACAGTAGTAGAATAGCAGCCAGAAAGACATCATGACGGTGTGTACTGTATGGCAGACCAGCCTTGCAAATAGAGGTGCGTTCTTCAGCCCGCAGGACGACCCACTGGCTGAAATACAAACACTGCATTAGTAACCATCAGTGCCAGAACAGATGCACAGGTACTTGAGATGTGCATTTTCCGAAACAAACGGACTGTTTTCTGTCTAAATCACTGACTGCTTCGGTCTTCCGGAGTTGTGCTGCTGCAGTTGTGAATTATTCAGCTTCACTGCAGCTCATCATGGCTGCTGAGACGAGAACTGGAAAAGAGAGAGGGAGAGAGAGAGAGAGAGAGAGAGAGAAACTTCCTCTCTGCTGTTTATTTTTGTAGTAGCTTGTGATATTGTGTGGTCTCTCTGCTACACCTTGAATTGAATTCAGCCCGAATTAAATCAAATTGAATCCAATCAAAGTGAAGTCAAGAGAATTGAGCCTAATTAAGACAGAGGGAGGCACAGAAGGAGAGATGGATGCAGCCAAGTTGGGACGGAGGAAAAAAAAAAAAAAAAAGATACAGAGGAACAAAAAAAAAAAAAAGACAGCCAATGCCGATGTGCGAATCGGCTGCCCAACAAGAGACTGGGCTAATTATCACTCTAGGGCTGCTCTGTTCTCCCACGCACAGCACAGCGTCACTGTAGCAGCCTCATGCAGGTCTGAGCAGAATCCACTCACAGAATGTCTCGTAAGACTTGTGAAATACAGTCCAGCATCATCTCCATTATCGTTTCTGCTTCTCTCACTGGGACCTGTGGGGCGTCTCTATGCACGCTCATGGTGAACTGATATTAATGTGTGTGATTTTTTTATGTTATATGCTGTGATGATTAATCAGTGTGTTAGATTTGGGTGTTATTCTATCTCTGAGCATATAAATGAATGTAATATTTTCTTGGAAAAAAAACAGAAATGTTTGTAGTTGGACGTGGACCAGAGACATAAGAGATATTTTCCCGAGCCACCGATATTTATCACTTTGAGTCAGAGAGACTTGCATCAAAGAACTGACCATTTATAGCAAACAAACAGCTGTAGTTAGATTTGGCGGAAACTGAGCCCTCAAACAATCTGAGCAGCAACAAGGATTCTACTGGGAGAGCTAATCCACCTTTAATAAACACGTACATACATAAATACTCACTAATAGTTAAATCCACATTATCAAAAGCTTAGCACAGGAGGCTGAGGCGGAGGAGGGAGATACAGCAGCAAAGAATGTCGAAATGAGCGCCGAGCAGTCACACATACGCAAATGCTGAGGCGGTATTTGCCGGTCAGAGTTCACCACAGTTGAACTCGACGTGAAGATTCGCCCTCGCAGTCGACGGGAGGCGGAGATTCTCCTCTGTTGATTCCGCTCATGCGTGACCGTGCCCTGATAGTGAGAAGTGTCATGTTAGGTTGGCTGCGCTGTACACCTGAATGAATATGATTGGACGTTACTAGTCAGCTGGTAGCCAAGCAGCTGGCGAATGAGCCAATGATTTTGAAGCATGAGTAAGCAGCTCTGCCCTACAAAGGCCAAAGACCTGAACTCACCAGAGTGCAGAGCTGAGAAAAATGACTTTCAAGCTCTTTTGGTGTCCAGTTAAATGAATCGTAGGAATAACATTTGGAGATGTGGCAATTGTTTGATTTTTTTAAATTAGGTTATTTATCTACAAAAACATCTTGAGCTTAAACTTGAGCTTTGACCCTTATTTATAAGTTAAGGTACTTTTGCATCGTCTGCAATATAATAAGGCAAAAAGCCTTAACTTCCATTTGATCTCTCACTTTGTTGTAGATTACAGTAAGAAATAATATAATAACTGTATAATAATAATTATGACCTAGATAGAATCTATATGATATATCATGAAACTATCCACTTAATATTATAAGATTAATAATGAATCAATCAAAGGACCAAATTGAGTAAACTAATATTTGTACTGAATTAAAACAAAAGTTTTCCTCTTTTTTCAGTCTGTATAACGTTTGACATTTGTTTCAGTGTGTGACAGAGAATACAGAGACAAAACACCACATACCTCCACACAGGAAAACAGTAACTTCATGCGTGGGTAAACAAAGCAAAACAACAGTGCAAAAAAACAAAGTCAGAGAACCTTGAGTGAAGTTATTTTGAAGGATTTTGCTTTATTGGTTTCTCCAGACTTTTTCATTGTTTTTTTTTTTCATAAAACATCACAGGAGACACAGGATATTTGTCTACGTGATAAAGCAGGTCTTTATTGTTCCAGAAATGACAAAAAGTCATTTTTGATCAAAACTAAGTTACGGTCTTTTGCCTTTACATGGAACAGCTGATGCCAGTCAATGAATGCACCCCCCCAACTGCTGTCTGAACTCAGTCCATACTACATATTACATCTCAGCAGGTTTTGAGTATGAGTATGAGTTGAGTATGGGTGCTAAAAAACACAAAGTAAATGGAGGAGCTGCTCATAGCTGCAAAAAAACTACAACAAATTGTGAATGGTGGTAGCAGCTTTGTGAACACCCCAGAAAACAACAACAACAACAACAACAAATAGAAAAACATTATGCTGTCTACAGGTGAAGTTTAAGTTGCAGTGACATTGATCAACAACAAAATATACAATACGTGCACAACGTATTGTATATTTTGTTGTTGTATAAAATAGTTCAGGGTTTTTGTACACTAACAGCAAAAACAGTGCACTAACACGATTAGTGTTCTTTTTCCAATTAGCATGCACTGTAGAAAACGTGCGCTGCTTGTTTGAGTCTCTCTGGCTTGATACTTTGTCACTCGAGCCAAAGCCACACCTGTGCAGACAGCAGGCAGTGATCAGAAACCTGCACAAGGTGTTAACAATCCACAGTATCCCCATTTCTTTTGGAGTAACACAGATGGCAATTTAATCTTTCACTACAAGGACAAGGGCTTGTCTGAGCTTTTGTTTCCATGCTCAAAAAACGCACCGCTCTGCACATTTGCAAACTGGCACTCAACCTTGTATAACATTAGATTGTATCGTAGCATGGTTGCTCCACACACCTTTAGCTCTGGCAGCGTGGAGTTTATGCATTTCCCCAGTGTTTGCTTTGAATTCCTCAAACAAACCAAAGAGACATACAGGTTAGGACTCTCCAAATAACCCTCAGGTGCCGATGAGTGTATTTGTCTCTGTGTTTGTCCATCTACGTGTTTGTATGTTTGTCTTACAATGGCGAACATGGTGCTTCCTGTGTTTCACTGGAGTCTATAGTCTCTAGCTCCCTATGATCCTAAAAATGAATGTGTGTGTACAGAAACAAACAACAAACCAACCAAATATGATAGCCGTTTTGTTAGCTGTTCGGGTAAACATTGCTGTCCTAGTTTTAACATAAGGCCTCTAAAATCTAAGTATGAGTGAGTTTGATCATCATTGCCCAATAGGCCAAGCAGCAATCATTCTGATGCACATAAAGCCGCTGGTAGCAGCTTTTCTGTGAGTTGGCAAGAAAACACAAAAGCAGTTATAGTGTCCCCAGCTGTAGAATGAAGGATGGTTGTGTCACCAAGCTCCGAAGACGCTCTTTTAAATTTTGCTGCAGTGACAAACTCGGCATCTGTTTGGTGTTCCTCATAACGCTGCTCTCTCTCTCCGGTTTCCTCCAAGGCGTAGGATTTAATGTTTAAGCCTCCTGTCAACCCCCACAGTAAAACACCGCTGCTATTTCTTAATTTTCCATTTTTATGCAGCTCGTAGTGACATATACAGTAAGATGCCTGTCCTAAAGTCAAACCCCACTAAATCTAACATTAAATACAGTCTTCTGCGTCTGATGATTTCTATCGCCTGCTATAGCTGAGGAGGTGTTGCAGTATTGTTATTCGCCCAGCGGTGGTTCATTGTAATCCCTGTCTGAGCTTTTGTTCACTCGTGGTCTCACCTCTGTTTATCTGAGAACCCAACGAGCCACAGTTTTTGAAAGTTTTATATTTGATCTTTTTTTTTTAATACTTGGGCCTCAAGCTTGCAGCACAGGGTTTATGAAGGTGGGTAAAGTTTCCTTGAAATACCATGTTATTGCAGGGTGGTGTGGCTCTGAGGTTATTCATGACAATATGATCAAATACTGAAAATACTTATTAATTACAGCAACACTGAACCACTTGTGACGGCATAGTAGTTTGCAAAAGATAGTGTAGCTGCTGTCTTATCACTGTATTTTCTGTATTCAGGAGTACTTTCTTTAATTAGAAAATCAGTTAAAGGAATAGATCAACATTTTGGTAAATGCACTTATTCGCTTTGGGGCGGAGAGTTAGAGGAGGAGATCGATACCACTCATGTCTGTCTGTAAATATCAGACTACAGCCAGTTGGCAGTTAGCTTAGCCAGCTAGCCCCAGAGAGTGTCGTCCTGAAGTCCTGTTGCTTGTTTGCAGCTGTTCTGTAGGTGGTCAATACATAAATCCATTAACATGTTGCGATATCGATAATATAAAGATACACCACTTTATTATCATAAATGATATGATATTGCACACCTTTCATGGTTTTTATTAGTAAACACACTCTCACTCCCGACTCGTCAGCGGCCCTATGCTTCAAACTATGATGCTGCAGTATAGCTACTGTACCTCTCTAGCAGAGATGCTCAGTCATTTTTTTGCAAGTCCAAGTCAAGTCTCTTATGGTTGTAATGAGCGTTCTATTATCTGCTGCATGCCCTCCGGTCTGCTTAGAACACTGCATAGCTATATCTAAGGAATGCAAAGCATGTGCTGTACCATCACTCCTCTTTATTAGCATACAGTATCTGCATCGACTACTTTGGTATGATCACTTTAAACAGGCTATATGAAAAAAACACAATGAAAGCTTTTCTTTAAAGTTAATAACTGTACTTTCCCCCTAAAAATGGATATAGATGTACAACCGTATTGTAGAATTACACTGGGTCTCCAATTAACGACAGTTTTGTAAATTAACACATCCCTCTAAGATGCTCACAAGTCATTTTTTCTCAAGTCACTGTCTGTGTGACTTGAGTCCAAGTCCCAAGTCCAAGTCTGCATTTCTGCTCCCTAGCATCAGTTTTGGATGCGTCACGGACAGTGTGTCTGTTTCTGGTCATTACATGCATAATGTCTTACATGCATACAGTTTACTTGATAAGGTTTAGGTCACAAAAAGTACCTGGTATAAGTTTAGGAAAAGATTGTGATTTGGGTTAAAATAACTATGTTTGTTACGTAACTTACTTTTGTGGCATTCGTTAAGAACATTACATGAGGAATGTTACATAAGAAAGTTAACTTACTTACTTACTCATGTAACTTTAAAAAAGTAGTGGTTTCACACAGGACATGAACAGCAGTCTCCTGGGTGAAAGTCTGTGTTTGTTTGACCCATCTGTCCACTCTGACGTCCCTGCGCGGACTTTCATGCTCTTTATACTCCGTCAGTTGCTCCAAGCACCTAACATTGACACAGATGGGTTTATATTGGAGTTAAAAGCCTGGTGCGTCTCATACAGACACTAAAGGGTGTGTCGGTATCAGACGCTGAGGGCCACTGACCAAACGTCTGTATTTGATGAGTTGCGAGTGAGAAGGCCCTGTATTAGCTAAATGTTTGCATTAGTCTTCTTTTTACTTTTTGCATATTTTACACAGGGCACTTTACTGTTCTCTACATTTTTTTTGGTCTCAGTCCTCGACCTACTATTTAAACAACAGCAAAGCTCTTCCATGTGGAAGTCCATTAAGGATTCACTTGCTTGCCTCAATGTGTCATACGCACACTGATGGAGGAGCAGGACAACACGCAGGAGATTATTGTACATGGGCTTGCTGTGTTTGGGTGTGTCTGTGTGTGTGTGTGTGTGTAACTGCAGGACCAGTGCAGAACAGCTGCATCCTCTGTGAGGGAGCAACAATTTGATTGAAGGACACAATAGTGTGATGTCGCTCCGCTCGTGTTATTTCTGTCTTGGAGGCATGAGGGGAAGATTGCTGAATTACATTTGCCCACGCTGTTATTATTCCAACTGATGGTTGGAGCTGTGAAGCCATCACAGGGCTTTCTCAGAACGCCGTGGCACCCACCCAGACCCCCTAAACATGATGGATGGAGAATCTCGGAGAGCGTGAATTATATGAGGTCAGTGAGGAAAAAAGAAGCTGGGCTGCAGTTGTCTGTGAGGACACTTGGCTGCAGCCATGGAATTGTCTGCTGCTTTGTAATGCAGCCGCAGGCTCGTGGACAGGGAATTCAGCCAAGATGAAGTCAGTGTTTGTATCCAGAACGGCCTCTACAGACCGCTGTCCTTTGGCGGTCAATGAGCTCACTTTGTGTTTCAATCAAAATTAGGCAATTTGGATGGAAGGCAGTCATGCATCAAGCAACAGTTTGTTTTGTCCTCTGAGTTGGAAAAGTAGAAACCAGACATAATATGTAGGTTCAGAACATGACCTTTCATGACAGAAGTTTTCAAAGAACTGCACTGAAAAGTCATTTCGCTTTCAGACCATGATCACCGGGACTGTTTATCTCAAGAACTATCAAAATTACATTTCATCCTCGATCATTATTTGAGGTTTTTGTAGCTGGAAGGGAAAGCAGAGTGCTGCAGCATTAAGAAAGAAAGAAGAGATAGTTTCTAAAGCCTTTGCTTGAGGGCTTTTCACATAGTGCATTTTGGGGAGAGTGTTTGAGGTCCACTCATGTTTTCAGGAGCTACAGAAGCATTTAAAGACAAGGCTGTAAAATTTCTGAAAAGAAGAGACAGTCCTCCCCTGAAAAACGGCACCATAGGTCGTGTGTACAAGCAGCTTATTACGACCCATATTTACGTCTTTTTATAGGCAGCGCCCTCTAGTGGCTGTAATAATTATGATGGAGCAAAGCATGTTACATAGTATTAAGACCATGGATGTATAAAGAGAAGGAGGCGGGGCCTCATTCATTCTATGAAAGTTGCTCAGTGGTGCATGAAGCCAAAAAACTTCAACTGCCGCATGTAACAATTCCTGGATAATCTGCACTGTTTCCGCACTATTGGGTCCAGAGAGTAGGCACACTGGACACTTCTAGCAGAACCGTCTACTTCCACTTTAGCGCTCCAGCTAACTTGTATTAATCGTGTCGCTCTTCTAGACTTTCCAAATGTTATCGGACCGAATTTATCAAATTCTGATCATGGGGGTTGTGATGCTGAAATGTATCCACTGATTTCTATGGGAAAAAGTATTTTGAGGCCCAATGGCATCACGTGATGGACACGGAAGTCGTAATTCCACAGTATGGCCACACTGTCAAATTGACTTCCTGGGGGCCTGATTAAAGCCGAGAAACTTTTTTTGGGCAGGCGGGTGGGGTGGTGAATGGGTCAAACAAACAGGACTTTCACCCAGAAGAATGCTGCGTCCTACTGTGTAACTACGTCACGTTCTACGTCACATGCGTAATTACATCATGTAGTTACAGTACGTACGGAAGTGGAGTAATTTTAAACCAAACCATGATCTTTTACTGAACCTAACTAAGTATTTTTGTCGCCTAATCCTAACCAAACGTTAACCACATGTTTAAAACTGCGACCGTTATGTTTCGGTATGAAGACGTGTTGATTTCCAGCCACCGGTAGACCGCTCATTTTGGAAATGCTCCAGTGAGTCGTATTCGAGGGTAGGAACAGTCGACCGATGTGGTCGTATGGTTTGAAAGACTTGTTGGAAAAGAATCCTTCACTTTAACTGGTTGAGTTGAACAATAGATCTCAATCTGGATTTATTTTATTCCTGGTTTGTTTTCCCACATCCAATACAGTCATCTAAAGTGGAAGTTAAATGATCTGTGTGTGTGTGTGTGTGTGGGTGTGTGTGTGTGTGTGTGTGTGTGTGTGTGTGTGTGTGTGTGTGTGTGTGTGTGT
>JAOVVB010232800.1:0-10320 GCA_028570985.1 Heterobranchus longifilis
CATCTGATCCATGTGTGTGTGTCTGTGTGTCTGTGTGTGTGTCTGTGTGGTGTGAGTGGGGGATGCATACTCATGCATGCACTTGTGTGTTGCCAGCTGGCAAAATGTAGGCCATGCAGGCACTGCTGCACGATGACATGCACTAACATGGAAATTACCCAAATCCCATTCATTACAATACTGCTCTGTGTGTGTGTGTCCATTCCCCTCTCTCTGTCTCTGTCTCTCTGTCTGTCTCTCTCTCTCTCTCTGACTCCCTATATGTCTGCTAGTCCCTTTTATATTTTGTGTCTCTTTCACATTGATTATCCATGTGTTTGTGAATATCCTTGAGCTTTTTCCCTGTCTTTTTCCATTTCACACCGCTCCCTCTTACCTGTGTATTTATTTTTTATTCACTCCCCTCATTGACATTTTCTCAGACATCACTGTTTCTTAGTCGTTCCGGCATCTTTTTCATTTGTCTGTTAGTCCTCAGTCCATCTGTTATGTAACCTAACCCTGACAGAATGCAAAAAAACAAAACAAATTACTAAACAAATGATTTGATGTAGCACTGGCTACCAGCCTATAGAAGTCCATGATTTGCAATATATATAGTATATCACTACGGGAAATTCTGCAATTACAGGAGTGAGTAGGGGCATACTGGGAGCTTGGCAGGCTCACCATGTTCTTGTAATGCTTTCAAAGCTAATTTATCAATTTTTGCTGCTTGTCATCATGCCTCTGCCCCACTCTCTTTCTTAAGCAATCGTGTCATAGCAGCAATCTTTAAAGAAATACAATACTGTGAATCTATCGTAGCGTCCATCACTGTACCTTTTAAGTGAGTTGAAAGTTCAGTTTTTAATAGTTATTATTTTGTAGTCTTATTTGCAACTAAAAAAAAAGTTACAATTTTAAAGTTTTTCTCTCCAAAAAGTACCATAACCTGTGTAACTTTTTGCTGAAGCAAGGCATTTGTTGACTACCAGGTGGTGACTATCTTACCTTGGGGTAACAGACTTTCTATATTTTTCATGTTGAACTCATTTGTGCTCTAATTGGGTGTTCAGGAGCAGCTGCCCAGTAGGAGCCGTTGTGTGTTTGTGTTGGTCGGTTTGTTAATGTATTCTGTTTTTGTGCAGCGCTTACGGGAATTGTGGTATGCACTGATGAGGCAGAACCTCAGAGCCCTGGGTGAAGGAGGTGCAGCCTGCACTCACCAGGCAAAACAGTTGCACAAGCCGAGCCGGCTAAATATGCTGAAATGAACTCAAACTCATGTTGTAGATGCACATTAAAGATGTTACTTGTCCTAAATATGTGCAGAAACACAATTGCACTGTTCATTAAGTTCATGATGAGAAAACATTACCCAAGTGTTACATTTAAGCAAGTCAATGGTAAAGAATAAGGTTCAGGATTAGATAGTTAAACGTGCTGCGGTAAGGAAATTAAACCGTTTTGTTAAGCCCCAAATTTGTTCACAATTTAACAAGATAAACTTCAGCTAAAACTTCAAGCATCACTCACAGTCAACAATCATCTTGACAATGAGTTCAGCTTGAGTCAGTGGAGTTAAAAATAACCAAAAAAATTCCCCCACTTTCCAACAAACAGCTACAGTATCCATTTATAGTCCGTCTTTATGTAGTTCCATTGCAATGGGAACATTTACACACAAAGACTGCCCAGTATATTTGCATCGTAAGACAGGATTTCCTTTTCATGTATTTTTGACAAACCATGGCTGAAGTCACAATTGTTAGAATAACTTATCTGACTAGAAGAATATCAATAATTGTCAACGCCTCCATCTCTATAATCCTTTAATGCCATATCCCCTTTGAACAAAAGTCTAACTTTACAAGCAAACATCATTTGTTGAAACAAAGTCTTTTACTGCTCTGCTAGATTAATCCATGTTAATGCACAGACTCTCACGAGAGGTGCACTATTTAATGTAGATCAGTGTGTCTGACTAAGCCCTCACTCAGAGACCTGTGCCAGTTCAGAGCCAGGGCAGAGCCAGGCCAAAAACCCTTGGGGCAGAAAAATGTTGGACAGGGAAACAAACAGCACATCTGCACACGATATAGCATCATCCTGACCCAGTGGTTTGCTTGGAACATTCAGTATTTAGAAAGCAAACAATCTGAATGAATCTACAGGCCCATTTAATTTATTCTTGCCATAATAACAGGTACATATATCTTTTTAAACAAATTATGCAGAATACATGCAAATAAATCACATATGCAGAGCACAAAGACAGAATTGAAGTCTCTAAATATCAGATTGTTACAAGTCAAAGCCAGACAGACGTTCCTCTGCTTCCATAACAAACCCTATCCGCTGAGCGCTGACAGCTAATTACAATGTAGGTCTACAATAAAAAAGCTGCCATCTTAACTTTGCTTAACACGAGTTGAGAGGCTGTGCATGAGTGGCAGCCAAACAACATTTCTGAGATAAGGAGTGACAGGGCAATTAGTGTTGATGCTCTGAACACATTTTTGTATTATTCTGTAGTAGAAGAAGAATCTTAGGCTACTGTAATATTGTGCACCGCTCTTTAAATGCTGTTTTACCAGTAGTAATACTAACAGTACAGGATACATGGATGTTCAATCTAATTTGGAGTGTACTGTAGGTGTGTAGAATGAACATTTATAGCTCGTGCACTCCTGTGGTCCATGTGTAGACTATTAAAATAGTCATAGAGAGGAAAATAGACACAAAAAATATTGTTTGTGTTACTGGGGACCAGCCCTTTAAATTAGAAACTCTGTCCTTCCGTCAGTCCATCCGTCCGACCGTCCGTCGCTTACTGAGTGATAAAGTTCAACCATCGGTCAAATGAGTGATGACGTCACTGGAGTTGGAGCTTCTCCATTGGCTGTTGCTCTTTCAAGATGATTCAGCAGGACATTGTTCAGCACGCAACAAATATTGCTAGGACGACTACAGATGAACATTTAATATCCGAGAATTCACATTTTAAATTCATAAAATGAACCTGAATTCACTGATATGATATTATGACAGATGTTCCTGTAATCTTAGTCTGGTGTTCATATTTACCAGTCGCTCAGCCTCAGTGGTCAAGAGCGGTCTGTATGTAGTCTAACTGTTTTACCTTCGTTTGGCATATCCTAAAATTTGGCAAATTCTTGTAGCCTAAATGTATCTGCTGATAGAAACACAGCAGTGGATCACAGCAGCAGAGAGAGGACAGGAGGACAGGAGGAGGGAGTGATATGGAGGCTGACTGATGTCTGTATTATTCATTCTTTTAAAACTTAACTTTTAATGTCGAGTATTATTTATTTAATTGCATTTTAGATCTGTTTCCAGTGACATATTGAGTTTATATAGTGACTTTGCTGTTGTAAACATTAGGCTCCTGTTAGGCCTACTTCTCTAGAAACACTGTTTAGTTATTTAAAATATAAATACATTCAAATCCTGTTCTGCATTTATTCTTTCCTTTTAAGTAACAGCCTATATTTTTTAAACAGCAGTTGCAACGACAAAGAAACGATAACGGTATCAATCAAGTGCTGAACCAATAAGGAGTCGCGATAAGAGTAGCCTAGTAGTATTGATAAAATCTTTAGGATCCGTACTGGGACCACTGACATTTAATATCCAAGAATTCAAATGATAGACACCATCACTGTCGAGCCTTGTGACAATTTGCCGACACAGTCGCGGTCCAGCCACATACTAGGTTTCAACCTCGTCTTGTTTTCAAATTGCCTGAAATGCTTTCAGCAGCAGAATAGATCTGTTTGGATAAACTGTGCTATAATTAATTACATATCAGTGGAGATTCATTTCTAGTCTAGTTTAGGTGGTCATTGGGTTGTTGGAATATGTTTTGGAGATCAGGTATGTTATTGCCCATCTGTGCATGTTTGTGCATAAGCATATGCACTGTATTTTTTTTTCTATGTCTGTCCATGTATTACTGACAAATGAAAAAAAAGCCAGTGTTTGAGAAACTCCCATAGCTCTGCCTCATTGGCTCGCGCAGTGTGTCAGTGGAGACAACTGACCCAAAGTGACATGTACGTGTGTGTGTTTTTGACCATGGCTAATGCATTTCCCTCCAACAAGCTTACAATAAGGGTCAGTTGGTCTGAATGCATGGAAGCAAAAAATAGCAGAACGCCTATTGGGCTCATGAAAAAGTGTGTCATCTGCAGCACACTTTTCATAATAGATAAATATAGTCCAGACATACTATACACACACACACGCACACGCACACACACACACTAACACTGCCAGGCTTTTCCAGATGGCGAGCCTTTAAATCAGCAGATTAAAATGTACACTAAGTGATTAACTTATATGGAAGGGGTTGGACGTGGACACGGAGGGGTGTTTGGTGTTTTTATATTGTTAGGTTGCTCTAGTAAGTACTGGCTGTGAATCATGTGAGATAATGTTTTGCAGAGTATATGTCTGCCATGCCATGCATCTGATGCTGGGTAGCGTTGACCCCCAGGCTGATATCCACTTGATCTGAAGTGAAGCATTTGACCCAGCTCTGTGCTACTGGGTTGCACATCTTCTTTTCCTGTCACAGAAATGCACACAAATATGATAAAGTATTATTTTCAGTATTGTTGAACTCAGCCACAAATTTAAACTGTATACTGTCATAAATAATTTAAATTACTGGTCTGTAAATAGAAAAATATGTTAGCCTGTCTGACTGCTTATTGTGTTAACATTCAATTGTAACATATACTCAGCTTGAACAAACATATTTCTTGTTAAAATATCTTCCTCTCTTAAAAAAAGAAAAGAAAAACAACAAAAAACACTGTGAACTATGTGCATTTGGTTATTGCGTACACTAATTAATAATATACAGTATAGTATAATAATGCTGCGTTCCATTTTCCTCGGAAGTCGGAGCTGGGATTGACGTCACACCCGAGTTGACGGCGTTCCAGTAAAGCGTCCTGTGAGGAGCTACTGGTAGCCACGGGCGTGGTTTAGGTGCTCGTTCAAAACAATGGCGGCTCGACGTCCTGTGAGGAGCTAACGTTACCGGCAGGTACGGGCGTGGTTTAGGTGTGTGAGCTGCGCGACGGTTCATTCAAACAAGAATGGCGGCTCCGTGTAGATGCTGCGCAGTAGCGTCGGTTATATCAGAACTGGAGAATATTTCTTCATTGAAAGGAGAGCTTTTCTGCACTTCTCCTGACTGATTCTGCACAAGTTTGTTGGTTCGACCAATCACCTGCCAGGTATTTTTTCAAGCTCCTGCCCTTTTCCAAACAGTTTCTAATGACGGCTTCTCAGATGGTACTATCTGACGGCGTCAGGTTACACACGGCAGTGTTTTCAGTTATTGTGGCAGATTAGACCATCATAATGCCCAGCTGACCTGTGTTGCTGTGAATGCTAAATATACACAGGAAGTGTTTTAGTGATCACAAGTGATGAGCTGAATAAGAAGGTGGTGGCAGACTGCATGTTTATCACTGGAGGGGCAGAAGCATTGGCCAGACAACCGATAAGAGAATCCAGAAAGAATGCTGCCATTTCTACAGTCCAAACTCACTGCATCACATGCATGAGTCTTTGCAGACAGCAAAGCCGCAAATAGCACAGTCTTTAATCTCCAGTGGGCGGACACTTCCAATGTGTTAGGGTCAGAGGCAATGAACCTAGACGGCTCAAAGTCGTCATGGACACAGTAAATTAAAATCAATTTCCTGATGGGCAGACATGTCGAGCCTGCAGAAGGTAGGCGTAACTAAGTGGCCACGACTAGAGGGTGTGTGACTGCCAATAAGGGGCGCACTCGTGTGGAAAACGAGCATGTTCCCATCCTGGCCATTTCAACCGTCTCTGTCACAGCACATGCTGACAGTTCTGTGTAGGATGACACATCATTCTCACGGAAAGTACTGAGAAATATTTTGTCAATCTTGAGGGCATTATACCATAGTTACGTTGTCAATATTTTAAGAAAAAATAAGTAAGTAATATATGTAATTTAAGAAATTACATTAAAGAAATACGACATTCGAAAGGCTCTTTCCTTTTGCCTGTATAAAGGTTGGTAAAAAGTTGGCATCCTTCTTTTCTTAACAGTCACATTGTACTCTAATCCTGACATCGCCAGACCAAATCACAAATGCAAGTTAGTCTGGAACCTCTCATTTTCGATTTCCAAGAGGCGTTATCAACGGCTGTAGATCAAAATGTCTGAATGAGTGTTGCAGTTTTTTCCATCAGAATTTAAAAATAGTACTTCGACAGAAAGTTCCACATCATCTTGGTTGTTTTTGAAAATGTTGTTACTTCTCCCCGGCGTGAGGATGCATGAGCCAAAAATGATGTCATCACATATTTTGCATAAGCACAAAGGCTCCGCAAGTTGCCAGTCATTGTCTGAAACATGCCCCATATTAGATAACGATGATTGCGACTGGCGATATCTGTGAGAATGGGAGGGGGACCGGACCGTATGCAAATAAAACATGAGCTCGCAGATTCGTCTGGTTCCCAGGCTATTGTACTCCAGCAAGTAAATTAGTTAGAGCCACAAATTCTTCTGCCCAGTGACAACTTGGTTTCCTTGAACAAAGAGGCTTATACACAGAGGATAGACCATCAGCAACTGTTTTACACTTGCAAATGTCAGTGCCACCTCAAACACTAATCAGTATGTAAAGCACTATTTAAGACGAGGAAAATGCATTAGGGAAGAACCTATGTGCTTGCTGTTAATATTGATGATCTTTTGGCATTTTCTTACTCAGTTTGTAACAACATTCCCAAAGATGCACCAGAGTATTGCAACTATGTCTGCTATTATAGAGATTTGTCTCTCTCTCTCTCTCTCTCTCTCTCTCTCTCTTTTAATTTTAATTTAATTTTAATTTTTTATTTTTCTGTAAAAGGCAGTTTTTTTTTCAGCGCTTGCTCTTGGATGATGTTGAGACTTTGAAAATCATTCAGTGTGTTCTGGACCTGCTCTATATGAAAAGCATCCTGAGATAACTTTTGTTATGATATGCCGCTATAAATAAAATTGAATTGAAAGAATATTATAATCAAATGATGAACCCGATGAACCGGTGGTGGTTGCAGTTGATGATTTGATGAATTTGGAGGTACTATCCAAGATGGATATGGATTTCCCAGTCTCTGAGTATTTATATGCTTGTTCTCTTCAAATCCATTTCACAAATCTCTATCAGGGACAATCATGCAACACTTTTAGTCAACAGACAGCAGACATAATCCTTTCTGGCTGTTCTGCCGTGCTAAGGACAAACACAAACATGAAATGAAATGCGGCAATCACTACTATTCTGCAATCCAGAATGGGCAAAAGCCATCGCATTGTCTTGCTCCATGTGTTCAATAAATGAGTCAGTCGCTCAGTGGTCGCTATAAGGTCAGGAGGGTCACGGCACAAACACAGGCCATACTGTATTTTAAATTTGAATGTTACATGTGTGTGTGCAGATAACTCATGCATAAACAAAACGCATTTCTCTCAGGAATCAAACAGTATGCGGTGCAAATGTACGGTACATTACCTGTGTTGCATTCATTTACCGATAGATGTTTGTTTTACAATATTCATGCATATCCTAGTTTTGTGCTCTCCTTTTCATGCCATAAAAGAGATGGACTTAATTGATGCTTATTATATTCAGTTTTTGCTGAGACTGTGTCAGAGCTTTGTTTATTCTTCTGTGGTATTTGAGGCTGTAGTTTCTGGTGGTGTTGCCATTAGATTGCAATATGTTACCACCAGTGATAATGCTGATTATGTTTGTGTTTAGCAAGCATGATGTTTAATCTGCCGATCATTTCCTCGATTAATCGATTAGTCATTTGGTCTATAAAATGTCAAAAATAGTGAAAAATGTCCATCCCAGTTCTCAAATTCTAGGGTGATGTCTTTAATTGTCTTGTGTTGTCAGCCCAGAAGTTTAATATGATATAAAACAGAAACAAAAGCAGGACAGTTCCATATTTGAGAGGTTGGAAACAGAATTTTCTGCCATTTTTGCATGAAAAATTATTTAACGATTCATCGATTATCAAGATAGTTGGCGATTATTTTTCTGTCGATGGACTAATCGATTAGTCGACTAATGGTTGCAGCTCTACACCAAACATACAGCTGCATACAGCACACAGCTACAGATTACAGCTGAGGCAGATGGGAATGTCATGACTTTTGCAGGGACTTAGACATGAACCGAAGCACTGCACAAAAGTTTGAGTAGATGATGGCGCAAGATGAAAAGTCAGGAGATTAACGATATTATAGTCAACCTTATGATCACCAAAGTCAGCAGGATACATTCTCTGGGGATCACTAATGCCTGAAAAATCCTTCAAAAGCTGTCATCTACACATCTGCCATACCATCTGATTTTACAAGCAAATGCTATTGAATAATGCAGTTGTCTTTCCTCAGTCTTAGGAAACACCCAGCATACTTAGGTTCATAACATCCAATAGCTGTTCTGTCAAGATGATTTTGAAAAAGGGAGCTATAACGCTGTTAGCTGTTACATGAAATCACTTGTATGCATGTCACCGTGCTCTCAGTTGGGCGACATGCTTACTAGCGACTCAGTTTCACAGTGAAAAGAACATCAACCCCAATGTTTCTCAGTCAGTCCAACCTTATTTGTCCCTCCGATTTATCCCCACAGCCCTGTCAGATGAGCTCAAGTACCCCTTCATCCACACCGCACATTATGTTCCAAACGTGTATTTGAATTTATTTTTAAACTGGATGTTATTTAACGCCATTAAGCTCATCTTCACCAAAGCCTCTGGCTCGAAAATGACATGCCCAAAATTTATCTCTGCAACTACAAGGTCTATGTGAGTAATCTTAGTATCATAATAAAGGTTACACGTGTGTGATTTCTGCAGAGGTGTCAGCATCAGTGTATATGTTACTGGGTCAGAGTAAATGAAGATACAGCATAAAGGAAAGATTTCATTTCCACCTAAAAAACTAAATATTCTTTGGAATGATGCAGTTGCAGCTAGCTTTCTAGTTGAGCTTCGTCTGGTCAGAATGGTGTGTCACATGACTGTTCCTGCATGTTTAAATGCCCTGTGACAAGTTTGCTTACACAAGGGGGGGGGGGGGGTCATACTACTGAACAATGTTTAGGTCAGTTTAGTCAAGTTTGCATTCATACGACTACCTTGGAATGACAGAAGCTGGACGTTTTTTACATCGCTATTTCAGCCATTTATCCAATACTTTTAGCTAACTCTGCACACTTGCTAACTAGTTTTCACACACTCTGTATCAAAACATGTTGTGTTTAATTAGTTAAGCTCTTCTACAATCATCAGAAGTACCCCCCCCTGGGTTGGGAATCACTAGGACATGATCTGTATCCCGGAGATGGCAGGGTGGCTACAAAAGGTTTAATAAACATGTCAACAAATCAATTAAAGTGGCTCATTGATAGTTTAATTGCAACTAATGAGATATTTAGTGAATTATTCTGAAGGCCTACAGGGATCATCTTCATCTTCCAGTATTCCTGTAAAGTAAATAAACGTATGATGTTGATGTGACCTTGATGGAAAAAAGAGAAATACTTTGATCTACAAACAGTTATCCTGTTTGACTACTGGAGCACGGAGATGATCCCCGTAAGCCGTGGGATAAATTATTTTCAGAATGTGAGGCAGTGTTTACAGATGTCACTTTGCAACCTCGATAATTAACGAAAACCAAACTCACAACATTCAAAGGCGACCAAGGTAATGACAGAACAGGGTGTGTGTACAAATCATTACAGAAATAACCTGCAACACAGTTATAGCAGACATTCAGTTACTCCAGTCTACCTTCAGTTAGGGCACAAACTATATCAGTAACACACACCGTTAAAGAAGGCAGACTCCATCACATCTGACAGTACACACCCCCTGCAACCATTAGCCTAAACTAACATATAAATTCTCTTTCATACCCTCTCTGCCATTTCACTGCTCAACTCAGAGCTTTTGTGCCAGCTGCCAGCCAAACTGCTGACTATCATTTGAGTCCAGTCAGCTACTTTTTTTATATACATGTTAATTTAATGAATTAATGAATGAATGATCTTTATTTACATTGTACTTTTTACAGCGATGAATTAATGCATGATTCAGTAGATTCATGACATGATGACATGACGTGATTTGATTTGATTTGTTATTTTTGGCATATGTTTATTTTATTAACAAGTTAATTTAAAACCAATACATCGGCTGGATATAAATAAAAAAAGAAATAATAATGTCAGAATCAGAATCAGAATTTGT
>JAOVVB010232801.1:0-10320 GCA_028570985.1 Heterobranchus longifilis
GTTCTATATAGTCATACGTCATCATCCTGTTTTAGCAACAACCTTATTTTTTACACTTTGAGCACAAAATTAAGGTATTTGTCAAAGTATTTGTATTTGTAGCTCATCAACATTGTCAGTTAATGACTCAGAAAATATTAAAAAGGTCTTAAAAAGTCCCCTTTTTTAACTTGAGCCCCCAAAAATGTCTGTGCACATCCCTGCTTGTAAATACACATTTAGGTCTGAGGCAAATGAAGCAGTTGTGTGATTGACAGTTCTCGCCCATAGAAAATATTTACATCTGTTTTACAGGTATACATCTGATTATCACTATTAAAATATCCATATTAAATGTTATGGATGATATCTATGGTTCCCGATGTGATCTCCATCAAGGCTGCTCCTCAAATGCATGTAAATGAGCAGAGAGTGAATGATCTATCAAATGCCACTCATCTCCTATCCAGACAGAGACAGATAATAGAGGGGGATAATTATAGTTGGGGAATAGTGGTAAAAATATTCTAATGATATTGCACTGGGAGTCCTGGGCTGTCAATTAATAATGTCTATTTGACTATTCTCCAGCTATTTATGCAAACCGCAAAACTTCTGTTTAAGGAATCATTTCTATTGTTCACAATGAGGAGTTTTTTTCTCATTAAAGTCACTGTGGCTGTCTAATTGATATGTAGCCTCTGACTCCTGCCACGCTACCATCCTTCCGGGGCTATTATTGTTTATTGAATGCTGCGGCATTCATGTTTCAATCTACCTGTTAAAATACGGTTTGGATTGGAGGCGGCGGCGGCGGCTTTGAGGATGACACGCTTACTGTCGATGCCAGAAAGGTTTGCGACCTTGTAAAGTGAAGGGAGAAATGAGGGAGGAAAAGGGGGAGGCATTAATGATGATAACTGGGCCTCCTTGGCAGAATAAGATCCAAATAGCGCCAATGATCCAAATACACCCCCCACCCCCCCCCACAACTCTTAACACACACAAAGAAACACATTTAAATCTCCTCTAACGAAGCGCCTCTCAATTACACCTCTCCCATTACCATCCACTCGTTGGGAGGAGGAATATGGAAATGGCTGAAATAAAGGGGAGAGAGAGGGAGAGGCAGAAAGGGGTGATGTATGGCTGATTCCCATGGTGAGTGCATGGATGGGGGAGGAAGTTGAAACAGTGTTGGACTAATTAATACAGTGTATAGTAGGAGGGCTGGTGTGGGCTTTCACTAACTGTGACACCTGCTGACTCCTAAATGCACGTTGTGTTGTTTTAATATGACAATTACTCCATTACCATATCTGAGAGATAGCATGGCCCCCCTAGGAATCCACCCGCGCTCTCTTTAGAACCTTTTAGCTCCGCTTCAAATTTTATCTATTTATGCTCCCACTTTCGAATAAGAAATCAGTTCACTTTTAGTTTAAAATGCATTTTTTAGCAGCATGATTTGCAGTAATTCACGAGCAGTTTTAAGTTCTTTCGTCTGTCTTTTTTTTTTTTTTTCATTAAGCAGAAGAACGGTCGACAGATGTGGCCGTGATTTGTCTGTGAGCCTGTTATAGTTCTGCTAGTGATGGCTGTAATCACAACAGTGTGTGCCAATCTGCTGTGTAAATGATTAAGAATATGTGTAAATATTAAGAGTTATGCACATACTAGTGTGGTTTACCCGATATCTGTCTGTCTGTCTGTCTGTCTGTCTGTCTGACTGTCTGTCTGTCTGTCTGTCTGACTGTCTGTCTGTCTGTCTGTCAAAATAATAATAATGAATTGTCCTGATAATCAACAAAATCAACTCTTAAAACACCACTTCATTTTGCCGCACTACATTTTGCTTTGTTGTGACTTTTTTCTCGAAACGTGATTTTTTTCTCATAAAATTCTGACTTTTTCCTCGAAACATTACAACTTTTTTCTCTTAAAATTCTGACACTTTTCTCATAAGATTCTGACTTTTTCCTCTGAAAATATTACAACTTTTTTCTCATAAAGTTGTGACACTTTTCTCATAAAGTTCAGACTTTTTCCTTGAAACATTATGCCTTTTTTCTCATAAAATTCTGACTTCACAATTTTTCACGATTCACGATTATCTCGATAATGGAAATTCACCACTATTAACTTATTGTCTGTCTGTCTGTCTGTCTGTCTGTCTGTCTGTCTGTCTGTCTGTCCGTCAACATACGCTTTCACTGGAATCAGATCACACTGACTCATATGAGAAGTTACAGACTTTAATTAAAGGTCTAACCCTTTTAAACACTACTATCTGCATGAGACAAGGTTCTTAATTACCGGCGACATTAAAACAGTCTGTCAATTAGACCTTTTCAGATCTAAAGATCTGTAAGATTAGTCTGGAAACTGGATTAAAAACACAAAATCAATGTTTTCTTTAAATAATTTAGATTACGGTAAACTCGATTGTGCATGTCTGGGCAGAGGCACGGCAGTGACGACAACCGCTGAGTCATGAATGAATAAAACCCTTTTTAAGAAAGAGATCACACCTGTCTCTCTGTCCTCAGGGCTTCTTTATCTCTGACGTCTCTTTACGTTAACGTTAAGTGTTTGTTTTTTTTCCATCTAGCTACCTGAACGTAAAGGATGTAAAACACAGACAATCCTTGTGTTTGTGGTTTTCTGCTCGCCGTCATAAGCTTTCTCGTCTTTGCTGTTTATTAACGGGCCGGCCAATGACGCGGCAGATAGACGAGCCTTGACGGGCAAAGACGGATTCGCTGCAGCTCTAAAATTCCATCAAATTCGTGCTAAAAACACAAGTCAGATCAAGAGATAAGTCTGTGGTTTGGCATTAAGCAAACACCTGAAATCGTGCCAAATAAGTAAACACTGCCCTCAGGAAAGTATTTAGGTGTGCACATTTTTTAAAATGAGACAGTGGCTCCTGTCAAGCCTCATGCGGTGGAAAAAATTCAGTTGTGTTTTATAGCCTTGGCTTGTGTGAGCGGTGGTGTAACTCTGATCATGACATCGCTCCGATACTGTCAGAGTCAAGACTGTGGATTAGTCTCCTTCTGTTTATTTGTTACTAGCTGCGACAATGACGCTGGTGTTGTTTTCAACTTATGAGTGTGTGTGTGTGTGTGTCATCATGGCAAAATGTGGTCCTGGAGACACCTACTGTAGCGGGAGTTAGAGTCGAGGCAGTTTTGAGTACTTTGCCAGGTGTTTATTTATCTGTCTGTCTGACTGTCTGTCTGTCTGCGGACGGATTTTGTCACCGCCATATCGTCACAACCGTGCCAGACAGTCACGAAACTTTACAGGTGTGTAGTTGAGAAATCAAAATGAAGGCCGTGTTAGAAGATGGGTGTGGTTAGAACAAATGCGCTGGAAGTAAGGGGGGGGTAGTTTTTAATTTTTTTTCACTCCAAAATGTCAATTTTATTGCTCATTTGTAAGGAGAAAGAGAATTTGTCAAACCAAAAAAGAACTTTTAATAATAAAGGATTAAAAATAAAGATTATAGTGGCGCACCGATATATCGGCCGAACGTCGGTATGGTCGCCCTTTTTGAGTGCAAACTGCAAATAAGACGACACTCACCGATGGCAGTGGCCGATATTTATCTGTTGTGTTGCATCAATTTTGCGTGCTGACGAAATGTTGTGTTAAAAGGCTTGTGAAGCAGTTATTTTTCCCTTTTCACATGAAAGAGGGTTATATTAAAAGTTGTTTGCATGATTGAATTTGTGCTCATTCATATTCCCGATTATCCCGATAATGGAAATTCTCCAAGGCACTCTCATTAATTAAAAAAAATAAAATGCCTTTATTGAAGTGGCGTGTCGTGTTCAAGTTCATGTTTGTGTTTTGTTCATTCCTTGCATTTTCTGGAGATTTTAAACATGTGAAACTGCAAGAATTGTAGAAACGTTAGAAGGGAGTTCTGCAAAGCCGTTTATCTACATTGTCACGTCAGTCAGAAAGGTCAAGGGTCGCAATAAGACTTGAAGTCAAGAAGAAATGTCACGTTTGAGAGAAAGCTCCAGATTTCAGAACAGGTCTGATCTTCCCTCAGGCAGTGCCCCGTATGACTCACGGTATATTTCTGACTGCGTCTGCAGACGGGCTGCATATAGACTCCGTGTTATGTTTGTGTGGAGGCTGCTTTTATTCTCACCACAGTGCCATGCCGAGCCCATGTCACACAGAGAAGACACATGCGTGTAGACATGTTTTTTTAATGTCTGACACATTGTGCTATAGTCTAGCGGGAGGCCTTGTGGCATGTCGGTGATATATTTGAGCTTAAGAAGTCTCACTGTAATAAATCAGCTTATAGCCTATTTGTGTGGGGGCCTTAAGGCATTTTTTTTAAACATTAGCAACATAATTCATATCCTTGGTATGTGGGTGAGAGCTGTGGATGTTAAGCACTTTACAAGCTCAGTAAGTATTAGTGCGAAGAGTCTGTGAAATTAGGTTATATATGGACGACATGACATGATATTTAGAGTAGAGGAAAGGCTTGAATTATATCGAGTTATTTGGCCAAGGGTTCAGTTATGGGACGCATAAGAGCATTTTCCTTTCCATCAACATTTAGTACGTAAGTAATGTTTATTTCTAGAGCACATTTAAACACAGCTTAAGCTGACCAGGGATGGGACAATAATCAGTTTTATCATGGATCGCAACACTCACAATAAGTTGTTTGTGGTGAATTTCCATTATCGGGATAATCGTGAATATTCTTACGAATTGACTGCGGTTTACAACAGTGTCCTATCTGTGGTGCAATAACAATGTTTGTTTCTTAAAAAAAAGTCAGAGTGTATCGAGAAGAAAGTTGCAATGTTTCGAGAAATAAGTCGTAATGTTTTGAGAAAAAACAAGTAATTTTTTCGCGAAAAAAGTCAGAGCAAAATGTAAAGTGATTCCAGTGTTTTAGTGACGTTTTAAGAGTTTTAAACATATTTTGTTGATCATTGGGATAATATGGGTGGAGAGATTTTTGAATCTGACACACACGCCTGCACGCACACAGACACACACACACACACACACACACACACACACACACACACACACACACACACACACACCTGTCTGAGCTGAAAATAGACTAGCAACCGCTCTCTGTGCGTTGCCATGGTCACATATGGAAACACAGCAGAGGGTTAATCTACACGCCAAAACCAGCTGTCTGACCCAAATTCCCTTTTAATGGTTCTTTCAGTCATTTCATCTTTTTTTTTTCTCGTAGGAAATAGCTCGTTTAATGACTCAATTTTTGATTGAAATTTTCATTTCATTTATATGAAGTTTCTCAAGATTAGCACGTAGTTGTGGGGTTTTTTTGTCTTTTTTAGAAGTTTTTTTAGATCTCTTTTTTGGGGATTTGTGGCGAAATTATTTGTTGATTAATTGCTAAGTCAACTAACAGCACTTTTGATAACTCACATTTTAATTTTTTTAACATATGTACAAAAACAAACCAAAAAACATACAGGACACGACAGGATACATAACTATATACAAAGGAAAAATAACCTGTGAAAAAATAAAACAACAAAACAAAAACAAAGAAATACATTAAAGAAATAAATAGTTTTAATAACTGGTTAATAATCACCTTTCTTCCATTTTAAATGATTGATTTATTAATAATAATAATAATAATAATAAAAGACAAATTGATTAGTTGCACCCAACCAGTGCATTTTAAACTGTTTCAGGATCTTGAAATGCAACATTTAATTTATTCATTCACTCATGAATATTTTCCATTCGTTGCACATGCCGTTCTAAACTGAAAGCATCTTTGTAAACAGCAGCAGTGCCTCTGTGTGTTTCCACTGGTGGTTAATCAATGTGTCAAGGCTCACCACACCTAGACAGGCATTATGTAAATAGGTGATTCCCACAAATGGTTGAGGTATTTATTTTCCATCACAACCTGCTCCACGCCGGAAAGCACTGATGTTTTAAAACTGGCAGGAAGTAGGAAAAGGTAGATGAATATTTTATAGGAAGACATGAAATCGATTTTGTTGATTTATTCAACTTGGCCACGTCCTTAGAATACAGAAGGGAAGGACTCAACGGCAGTAGCTTCATGTATTTCTTTAAACCAATCACAGTCGTGCTGGGCGGCGCCACGGTGCGTCTGCAAAATACATTCAGAAGGAAACTCGTTTCAGTGGAACACCTCCACGAAAAATGATGTAAACATATTTTTTGTAGATCTTTACAATCATTCACTGAAAGAACAGAGCAGACCTGCTTTATTACACCATCCAAATCTTCAAAACTTGTTATTTTTAGCGTGTAGGTCGACAGCTCGGAAGTTGTTGTTTTTTTTCCCGAAGGGACTTTGCGAACGGGAACACGGACTTCCTTTGCGGACAGGAAGTAAGGCTTTATCCTGGCACTGTTTGATAAGCCCGCCTGAATAGCTCCTTGCTGCAGCTGGAAACGACACTGAGAGAGAGATGAGATCGAAGTAAAACCGTAAACTTGTGAGCCGTTGAAGCCAAAACGATGAGCTGAAAGATGCTAAAACATCCGTAATTCTCTGTGGATCCGTCACTATGAGTGACGCCTTTCACATTAGACATCCTTTGATATTTTATTAAGTATCTGATAATCAGGTTTTTGGTAACTTGAAGCCATAAGTTTGAAGCCCAGCTAGTCTATAATAACATATAGCAGATGAATGGACTGGGATGGAAAATTTGCACCAGCCACCAGTCAGATGCTGGTAAAATATGCAAGTGGCTGCTAAGATTTGCTTCACTCACCAGCCAAAAAAAAAAAACAATGTAAATCTATTGAGTGGCTGCTAGATTTTGGAATCCACCAGCCACAGTGACAGGTTGACAAAAAAGTTCATTTCCAACCCTGAGTTATGGAAACAATTAACGCTGATGAACAATTATTGACAGCTGATGTGTTAATGTGTTAAACCTGTAGACACACACTTAAACACACGCCTCCTCATGTACCTCTTAAAACCTGTGTGTGTGTGTGTGTGTGTGACACCCCCTCCATTGCAGAGGCAGCTGTTATATAACTTCGCCGATATAATCCCTCTCTCTCTCTCTCTGCCTCCCTGGATCGTCCCTCTATCCGTCGCCATGGTGACCCCAGCACTGCCGCAGCGGCACACTTGGCCTCGTCATCTCTCCTCTTGGTGCACTCTCGATTTGCTTGGCAAATTGCCGAGGTCTTTGATTTTTATCAGTGTGCCGTTTCCCCAAGAACATGAATATTTAACCCCCGGGCAGTTACTAAAGCAGTCTTTTTGTTTCATTTTGATTTCTTTTATCATTTAAAGACCAAAATTAAGAGGCAAATAGACAGAGGATCTGCAATTGAATTGTTTTGTTGCCTAAGAACTAATTTCTTTTTGAGAGGAGGCAATCAGGTGTACAGATAGTGATGTGAGCATGAGTGTGTGTGTGTGTGGATAAGAGGATTTCCAGCGTCGTTAATTCCACTCTGTCAGATCTCAGTTACCGCACCACTCTGTGATGTAATGTGTGTCAGAAAATGACTCCCCTTTCCTGCCCTCCTCCTTATCGACACCCTCTCTCCTTCTTTATCTTTCTGCTGCGTACTCTGGTCATGTTTGCCCTCTGGCTGTCCTCTGCGTACACTTGAACATCGTCTCCAGTCTGCGTGTGTTTTTTTTTAAATAGGTTGAGTGATGTGGAAAATTAGCTGTCAGCCCAAATGTCACACAGTTTAATCAGTCAGTCAGACGTCAGATTTAACGCGCTCCGGTGCTCAGAATAGCCCATTTGTTCTCAAGTGTTGCAGCCTCAGGATGCACATTTGTCAATATGTCACAGCCCTGTCATAATGTCAGATTTTATGAATTGCAATTTATTTTTGCTAAACGGACAGAGGAGTAATCTACAGTGCCTTATTGCAGCGATAAAAGACAAAAAAGAAGTACATCTGGGGGCAAAAAAATCCAACACTAAAAAAAATCACTGAGGTAGTAGAAACTACTGTTGTTAATTCATGTTGCAGAAATATGACTTATAATAAGACGGAGATCTTTAGTTGGACAATTATGAAGTTGTGAGAAATGGAAAGTGAGTCCTGTATTGTATGATAACTTTAGTGTCAATTTAGCAGAAACTTGAGCTATTCTGGTGTATAGATGACACAAAACTGGTGTTTTGCTAACTCTTCTTGTGGAAAAAGAGGCAGGATGGACTTTAGTCGTTGTTCTGTAGCTTTTGATTTCATCATCATCATGTAAAATATGCAGCTGCTTTCCTAAAGAAAAAAAAAGGAGGAGAAATGGCCAGGGTTTTATGTTAGACCAAAATAGTTGACATATCGGTCTCACCACACGTTCAGCCGAACTCTCATCACATGACATGAGATGTTAAAATATCCGTGTTTCTGATCACGTTAACATATTGCTGCTTGATTATGGCAAAAACACAGTCACAATTATTTTTGGTCAATATGGAGATCACCATTATTTAACACAATTACTCATTGACTTTGGAAACACTATGCATTTATTGAACTTTAAAACAAAAAGTGTCCTTTAACAGTGGATTTTCTTCAACTTTAAATATATTTTAACTGAAAAACAAATAAAAAGATTCATATAAAAAATTAGATGAATAAGAAATAATAGTTATATATAAATATAACATGGTCAGTTAACTTTATTATAAGGGGAAATTCATGTTACACATTCCGTTTAAAACACAAAAAAACACAGTGCACGTTTAAATAACTATTCTAAAAATAATGAATAAAAATAAATTAGATCAAAATAAATAAGATTAACTGTACTGCTAACACCCGAGAGCATCATTGTGAAACGGAATGAAGCACAATCATCTTTTTATTTTGACTATCTTGTTTTCATAATCGCAGAAGCCAAAATTAGTTTTTTGTGACCAAATATTTCCCCCATTGCAATCTTTATGGATGAGACATTACATACAGAAAACAAGTAAGTAAGAGTGTTGACATTGCACAAAATCTTAATTCAAAGTAAAATTTGGTTAACTGCAGAGCCCCTCAGAAATTGAGTTTGAAAGTGGTGACATTATTTTGTCAAAGGCTGTTTTCAACGTCAATAATGAACTCGCAATCTTAAAAGTTATTGAAACCGTCCCTATTTAACAGTTAATGCTCTTCCACGCAAACTGAAATGAAAAAAAAAACCCAACTCTATGAACTCGGGACACAAAACAAGCTGAACAAGTTTCATAAGTTGCATACGTCGCCTGTGAAGTTAATAGCAATCAGATGACATATTCTTTGATTTGACCTAGAATGCAGTACTTTGTCGGTAATGACAGTGTGACCCGACCTGACGCACGCTGCAGCAGAAATGAAAGCAAAGCATTGAAAGCGCGATACGCTCCAAAATAAAAGCCGTGCCGTCTCGAGATCAGGGTCAGGCACGAACGCAGCGTGACGCGCTGCCTGACCCACATCTCGTATCTGGTGGTTGACACGAGGGTATCACAAATCATCGGGGCTGTATAAGTAAAAACACAAATACCGATCATTTTCCTCTGAGATTATTAGGCCTCTTTAACTATCCAGAAGAGAGAGAAAAAAAGAAAGAAATGTAAAAAAAAAACTAACCAGATAACCGACATTATCCACACTCATCTCCTCTTCACCTTTTTCTGTCTCTCTTTATGTTCTTCTTTCCGTGTCTTTGACCTCCGTCTTCCTCTCTTTCTATCCATGTTTAATGAAGTCTCATTAAAGATGCAGACTTTCCACTGGCGAGCGCACGGGGTGACCCACACTCGATGCCTTGGAGACACACACACACACACACACACACACACACGAATACGCTGATCTGTCGAGGTCAGATCATCAGCTGATCCTCTTAAGTCCAAACACACACTGTATGAAAAATGAAAAGTAAATTGGGTGACTTTAGCCTCCTAGCGTCCGTTTTTTTTCCTCCTTTTACTTTCAGCAGTCAAAGCGGAGTGTTATCTGCTCATCGTGCTGAACTCTGGCAGGGTGACGTTGGTACAGTTTGACCTTGGGGTGCGTTCGTTTTGTTTGTGCGTTCCCGGGTCAGATGTCTGGACGAGGTACTAATCTGTCTCGTCACGACGATAACGGCACTTTCTGTCCATTCTCTCTGCTCATTCAGACACACTACAGCAGGGATACTCCTAATAACGACTCCTACAACTATTTTGATAAGTAATGTTTCTGTTTTCAGCCTCTCAAATATGCAGATTTCTTGCTTTTGACCGGAACGGCAATTCATTTGACCACATTCAGTCAGACACAGTTTTTTTTTTGTGTATGACTTTTAACTTGTCCAGTGGGACAAGT
>JAOVVB010232802.1:0-10320 GCA_028570985.1 Heterobranchus longifilis
CACCTTACCCTACAGTTAAGGTATAAGGCATCTAAAAATATTTGGTTAAGGTTTGGGAGTCATGATTAATACCAGGCTTTTGACTGTTGATACGAGATAAGACACACATTTGTCAGGTGTGTAACCTGCGTTTTTGTGGTGGTAAAATAACACCAAACTACTTCTGTCATAATTTGCACAACTGCAAAAGATTGCTTGTCAAGAAAAGTAAACATAGGACGTCTAAGTATTTGAAGAAACAACCAAAGTTGTTATGCTTGTTTTGCCATAGCGTATGTATGTATGTATGTATGTATGTATGTATGTATGTGGCAATTCAGCAGGTGTCGTCCAGATAAAAAAGTATATATCCTCCTACACAAATTACACGTTTAAGTGTTAACTCTCAGGTAGATAATTGCTGGGAGCCAAAGTACTTTAGCTCCGAGTGATTAATGACCTGGATGACTGAGAACCTTCACTGACATCTCAGGTAAATGTGCTGCAGGAGGAGGGAGGCTGGGTATCAGTGAGGCAAAATCTGAAAAGAGTGACAACGTGATAATGACACGACATTAAAAAGGTGAAAAAGAAAAAAAGAATGACAGGCGAAAAACATCCGGCAAGGTGGAAAAAAACCCAAAAAGACAATCAAACAGCTTTTAAAATGAATTGTAATTTGAAAGGTATTTTGTTTCTTGTCTTCTACTAAGCATACTAATTATGTTGGGCAGAGAGAAGTGCACAGAGATAAAGCATACCAGCATGGGTTTCTTGTTTTCCTTGATCTCCAGCGTAACCTAGATATGTTTCCCAATCCTTCAGTGAAACAGACGGTGTGCAGAACTGCATTCAATACTTATTGAAGGGAGGTTAGAGATTGTGCCAACGCAGGAAAACAGTGCTTTTGGTTTTTAGGAGAGCTTTCACTTCCAAGTTACCTTCCTACTTTGTCTGTTAGTTCTCACTCTCACACAGAGACACATGAGGACACACACACTGGGTGGGACTTTAAGCATGCTTGCACTTTAAACAAGCACATTTGGCTACCAGTGCAGAAAGTGAATTTTACTTGATAAGATGTCTTAAAATAAGTCAGGCTGTCCGACTGTCATTATAGCACTTAAAAAAACTAATTTCAACCAATCTCGCTAAGCCTAGATAATAAACTTTTACAGACACGTCCCTTGTATCTAGTTGAAATAAATCAAAAATAAAGACAAAGTTGCTTGAATTAAGTCAAATGATCTTTAAAAACACAAGATAATCAATTTATGCTTAACTAGATCAATCTAAATATAAGATTATTAGAACTGCAGTTTTGCAGTTGTGGTATTAGTAAAGCATTAGTAAAGTCATTAGACCTCTGCTCGGGTGTAAGATGGAGCTACAAGGGTTATTACTGTACTGTACATGACGCTACCCATGCACTAATATAAATAAGGTGTAAATTACGTGGTGCAACATATGTCGACATGTCACAGGAGGTGCGACATAACTAACAGCTGAGTGAAGGAGATATAAATCAAGCACACGCCCACCGTCCTGAGAGGCATCAGAAACGTCACTTGAAATGATGAAAATGTTGCAAAGGCAACCAGGGAATTAAAAGCTTGCACTGGCGTTAGTTTAACAGAGAAACAGTGCCCTCTTTCTCTACAGTACCTCACTGAATGAAACTAATGAGTTTTCTGATTAACAGAGTCCACTGCCTGCTGCCAAGCCTGCATGATTATTACTCTGAAAACTGACCTCATCAGTCTGTGCATTCAAACATTTAGAAACACACGGAAATACGCAAATACACACCTACACATTTATACACACACACACACACACAAAGGTATACACAATTTCAGTTTTACCCCTTTCATCACCCAATTTAACCACAAGGAAGATTAATCTTTTGATTAATGAAGTATGCCTCTGAAAGGGGTATGTAACTTACAGCAGCAATAGATTTGTGTAGCTACAGTGCACTGCTCCTCTGCAAAGCCTCTGGTGATGTTACAATAATTTCCACAGTGATTCATTTCATGAAGATATATGATATATAGTTTATTGTCACTAAAACAGGATTACTCTGCTTAATTACAGCAGCGTGTATGCTGAAGTCAACCATGCTGGGCAATGAAAGTGTAGGTGTAGGTCCAAAGAAGAGAAGGGGATGTCAAGGTCACCTCTGTTTCACACATTTTAAGAGATCTATAGTCCTATTTGAAGGACAAAAACACATTGGAATTATGTTGCCACAAAGGAGAGCATATACTGAAAGACTGCAGATAACAATAATCAGGACCCACTGTTATTTCATTATGACGATTCAATGTGTTGTGCTCTGACCTTGGGATGCAGTTTGTATGTGATTACCACTTTCAAAATGAAATAGGCATGTTTTATATTATGTACATTACAAAGGCACACAAATGTAACCTTGATAAGCACCATGGGTGTTTTCTTTTTCCCATTTGATGGCGTGGACTTCTTTGTCAACCTCTCCACCAGTAATATTTCAACCCATAGCCGTGTCCAATCGCAGAAAAAAAAAGAGTTGCTGCACATGCAAACACATGATAACACTATCAAATCCAATGGCAAACTGCAGTAAATCAGAGTCCTCCATGGCTGTGTACTCGAGCTGCCTTCGCATTAGAAACCATTGCCAGTTTCATGAACTGTAAAAGCTCCAATGGTTAATGAACAAGTGAGAGTGAAAATTTAAAATCAATTTGGCTGGATTCAGGTTAAAACAAATATACACACAATTAAACAACCCAGTGTATATGCATGCATACACACTCACAAACAAATCAATAAAAAGTGTGGACCCGTGGGTTGGGTTGCATAGTTGTGTATATTTGTTTTAACCTGAATCCAGCAAAATCAATTTAAAATAAAATAGTGTTTTGGAAGGTGCACTGGTGGATATACCCCATATACAGAGGCTAAAGTCCTCATCGCAGAGGCCCGTTCGACTCCTGCCCGTGGCCCTTTGCTGCATGTCGTCCCCTCTCTCTCGCCTCTTTCCTGTCAATCTACAGCTGTGCTGTCAATACAGGCAAAAAGCCAAAATAAAAATGTAATAAAATCAATTTTAAATAAGGGCAAATGTTTCAATTATATGAGAAGCACTGTTGGCTGCACTGCTCTGACACCAACATGTCTTTTACCTCGAACTACGACATAATTCATGTTCATGTACTACAAGCCTGCTCCTCGAAAAAGCAACAAAGGTCATGTCTGTTTCGTATACATTGCAGTTACGAGAGGTAACTGCAGGGCAGAGGCATCTTGATGAATCAGCACTGAGGGCATTAGGGTGTAAGCGTGGAGAAATACTGTGGGGCTGAGCGGCGGGGTCAGGGGAGTTGAAAAGTTGAGAAGGGGAAAAGGGGGGAGGTAAAAGGGAGGGGAATGAGCAAAGAGGTGGTTGAGGGGTGTGTGTGTGTGTGTGTGCGTGCGTGCGTGTAAAAATGAGATCGGATGGATCGGGGGGAGTACAAGGCTGTGCGTGCAGGTGGTAAGACAAAACAGGAAGGAAGGAGGAAGGAGAGGCAGAAGGAGAGGAGAGGAGAGGTGAAGATAAGGGTGGAGGGAGGTGTTGAGGGAAATGGAGGAAGGTGGAGAGGATGAAGGGCAGAGTGGGGGAGATTTCTCCTGAGTCTCACACAGCCTGGAGATATGAGGTGAAGACTGCCTAGCCTTGGTGATCACAGGAAGATTTTGCCATTTTATACACACGCTCACGGATACACGCTCACACAGATACAGAAATGCCTGTGCAGATCCTGTCAAGAGACAAAAGCTGTGATAGGCACCTCCTAGGGCGGCTCTCTCCTCTCCTCTGTTGTACCTTCATCACCATCCACATCTAAGTGAGCTTGACTATACAGCGTAGCTCAGACGGGTGACCCGGTATAATCGAATCTCTGAAGGTGCTTTCAAAAAGTGAGGAATGACAGCAGCTGCTGTCTCATGTATGTGTATGGCTCTTAGCTGTTGCCACCTGAGGATGGACAGTCAGCAAATCGCCTTCAGGGCCAAACGTGTTTTTGCATCAACACTGTTGTAAATTGAGGGAACATCAAGTTTTTTAACCATGTTAACATGTCTATATGGTGTTTTTATTTGCTACATGACATATCATGAGCGAAATGAGCAGTCAACACCACGGCTGAGAATGTCTGCCGTGAAACTGCAGTGTGCCAATAACAGTCTCAAAAATCTGGATTCAAAAAGCCTTATAGGCCGTTCACACCGAGCGCGAATAAATTAATTGGAGCGAATTAATTGCATATAAAGTCAATGTAAAGATGTAAAGAATTGGATTCCACTGCCCTGATTAAGACATGATTTTTGGCAATTTGAGGGCAACAAGCAGAGTGGGCCATCAGGCGCCGTTGGGTTGTCCATGCATATATTTTCTGCAGCTTGCACTGTTGGCACTAGTCAGCTCTTATCAGCTGAGCAGCCATTCAGCTGATTGAACATGTTGAATTTGTGGTGGATGATATCAGTGAGAGAGAGAGCTGCCTGACTGCTCAGATTAGAGCGGGGGGGGGGTTCAGTGAGTTATGCTGTGGGCTACAACTTGTCTAATTAGTACCCATGGATGTACAGACAACTATCACCAGATTACTTCCATCCTGAAGAAAACTTAAAAACATGATCATTCTCATTCAAGTTCTGAGTTATTAGCAGATCTTTTTTTTTCTCCAAGATTTCTAAATGGATGTTTATTTGAGTGTAAAAGACACTGAATCTAAATGTATATCATGTGTGTTCCTATTTTTTTGCCTCTCTCTATGTTCCTGATGTGCACCGTACATAGAAACTCCACACAGTATAGGATCCTAATAAAACAAACAAACAAACAAACACAGTATAGGTACTTTCCTTTTTTTCAATGCCACCTTTCTGATATCTTTCCACTTCCTTTATTGTAGTAAATCTGACTCGTTAGCATCCAATCCGAGCCGACAAATCCTTGGTAAATCAATCCCTCAGTGTGGCCATGGCAACCACAGGAGCCACACATGACATGGGGGGGGGAGCAATGGAGGAGCTATTTCTTCTGGTATGTGAATTCCCTGAATTTTAAGACCACTTCATGAGAAATAATGAGTGTGAAGCAACGTCAGTTTTTGAGTTGGATTATTTGGCATGAATCAATTAACAGCGTTTGTGATGTTATCTAGATAAACCTGCTTTCTAGTAAACCTAATCTATTAAACGTAAGACTCTGATGTAATCTTTGTGTGTTAGTGTGCTGGTAGATGTGACAGCTGTGCGCCGTGCTGTTCTGACACACTGATGCCGCTGGGGAACAAATAGCGCAAAACCAGCAACAGAGTGTGGTGTGAGCTCAGCAATTCATCTATGCAGGCTTGACGTTTATCTATTAGAATATAAATTGGAAGATGAATATCCATATGCGCAATTGGCATGATGGAGAAGGTTACTTTGGCTTGATATTTCTGTGACTACATGTGTGTGTGTGTGTGTGTGTGTGTGTGTGTGTGTGCTCGAGTGGTCTCAAACAGCACTGTATCAGTGCTGATGAAAAGTCTGGCTGCACTGCTTATCATTCTGGTATAGGGGAAAAAACATTATGGCTTATTTGCATTTCTTTAAATTAATCACAATCGCAAGGACGCCCTTGCAAAATTGATATCCGTTTGCGGAAGGGAGTAGAATGCTGAACTAGGCTGCCAGTGGCAGGCTTCATACCCACAGTCCACATCCGGTGAGTCAGAACAGCGTTCGAGCAGTGCGTGCGTTCACAGGATGTGCTTGTCAAACATCCTGTTTTGTGAAACACTTAAGTATTCGAATGTGAATCACAGCACAGCACATCTGTCCTGCGTTGCAGAGTGAGAGGAGGAAAGATGCAGAGATGCAAACAAATGTGTACTGTGATGCCCGAAGCAAATTGTTTATACATGCAAGGGAAACATCTGCGTGCACCACAATCTTACAGTGCTCTCATGCACTTGAGGCAAACAGGATCATTAACATGGAAAGTACAATCACTCTCTACAACCTAATCCTGGCCCTTTGTCAAAAAATGATGATGAGGCACTTAGCTACAGTAGTTCTCCCCCTCTGCATTTATCTTTTCCAGAGCAACAATATATTCATGCAAACCATGCTATGCGTTTCATTAATAAGTTAGGTCATATTCTCTTCAACCCTGGAGAGCAGCAGTAAATCAAGGCCAGTATAACCTCACAATGCTCAGAGAGGAACCTAATTCACTTCCTTTCTGCAATACGGCTTCATTGGATTTTAATATGAAAATCAAATCCAAGAATGCCGCGCTGTCCTTGTGCACAACAATGTACCCGAGCTATTGAACAGGAGATTCTCTCCTGAAATTAGCAAACATCACCTTTTCACGATGGCTCCCCTGAGAAAGGTGCACCACTCGGAGGGAGAGAGAGAGAGAGAATGTGACAAACAATGGAAGAGAGTGGTGCATCTAACCAAGAAGAACGTCTTTGATTTAATTTAAGCTGACAAGCAGGAGTGTTCCCCTCCTTTGAATGGATTTTTTTTAAAAAGGTGTAAACCATCCTTTCGGAAATAGAATCAAAATGATCAAGATGTTAGGGCTGCTTCAATCATAATCACGATTATTTTTGAAACATCATGCTGAACTTTAAACAAAACAAAACTTTTTAACAGTGGTATTTCCTGAATATAACCCATATGAAAAGCATAAAATGTAAAACTACTATTTTTTTTAAAAATAAAGTAAATTATATATATGCATTACAATAAATAATGTAAACATAATAAAGATAAATTAGCTTAAAATAAATAAGATCTGATATGCTGTAAAGTGTGTACAACCTACTGAAAATTCCTCACCATATATTCAACATTTTGGTAAACTATATTCAACATATTCCAGTCAGTAACTCTGACTCCGCTGTAAAAGAAAGGGTGTGCGCTGGATTTCGAACACAAGACAAAACGAGAGCATCACTGTGAAACTGAATGTAATAATCGTTTTATCTCCATTATCTTGATTTCATAATGTTTGGAAGCCGAAATCGTAATTGAAAATAAAATGTGATTAATGGCCCAGCTCTACAAGATGATTACATGAAACATGGCCATTATGTGCTTCATGTAAACACAATTTACATAACGCGTATCTTCCTTTTCTTCCAGTCACCACCCGGAGCTGGTGATCATCGGTGTGGGTTGAAAGTCGGCTGATAGATTGAGAGCCTCGCACACGTGCTCATCGGCAGTCCAGTACAACGCCCACATCACTGACTGTTCTCAGTGGGCGCTGCGCTGTCCCTTGTCGCCAATTGTGTTTGTGATTTTCACGGACAGAACAGAACAATCGAACAACCTCTCTTGGTTGGGGGCAAGTTGATGTTCAAGCTCCATTTTATGGCTGAATATGCATTTAATTATTAAACAATGATCTTTTTATTAAGTGTGTAAATCAGTCATCAGGTTAATGTGTATGCCTTGCACTAAATGGGTCAGGGTAACTGGCTAATAAAGCAAACATGGAATCAGCTTGAACTTGCACTCATCAAACACGGAAAAACCTACATCTCGATTAAGGCGCGTTGATAACGCGAGGCAGGATTAGCGAATTTAATCCTGAAAGGCAGGATGAAGGACTTTAATCCTGCCTTGATTTATCATGCTTTACCTGTTTAAGGGGAGTTAAGAATTTCTAATATAATGACATGACTTCCAAGCAAATACAGGTGCACACATTTTTCCATGTAAGGACCAAAACAGTCCCTGGAGACTAGATTTATTTTTAAAAAGTTGTGGGGTTTCTGATGTAATAAGTGATGCTAATGCGTTTCTGTCAGTAAATGTAAAGTGATTACTTTTAATTAAGCAGAGACATGTACGCTTCCAAACATCAATCAAACCCACACATATCTGCCATCCACATTAATGAACTCATATTCTTCTGTTCTGTGGAAAAAGTAGGGAGAGGAGGCCATTCGTTATTTCAAACCCATAGAGGAAACTATTGCTGTTAGTAGTGCAGAATGAGAAACTATTGGAGAAATTAATAATGTTACATCATTGCCTAAACAACAAGTACTTGGAAATACTTGTTTTCTTGTATTTATAACACAGTTGGTCCCGCTCTTTTGTTTTGGAATCTGGGGAAATATATTAAATGTGCCAATGACTCCCAAAACGACATATATGACCATTCTATTTAATGTTGTGAAATTGTCGCACGGTGGCAGTTTTAAACATGTGACCGTTCTATTAAACACGTGATTAACGTTGTGAAACTGAACTACTTGGTCAATCAGATAAACAGATCTGTAAAACTGAGTTTCTCCACTAAGAATTTTGCAAAAGCACCACTTTAAATCTTGTGTTTACCAGAGATGTGTTCATAAGTTTCTTGGAAATAAGTAATTTAGCATGAAAAAACCACATAAAAAATGACTAATCGACTAAAGAATTCTTAGTTTGACCCATACATGCATCTACCCCGTCCTCGTCCCTACACAGACTTTGTTGTACTTTATACTATGTCACCTGATTTCCTCCTTTGGTCAGGTCATAATTAATTGGTCGCCGCCTAACAACAAACATAAATATGGGTCGTAATAAGCTGCTTGCACAGGCGACCTATACGCACTGGGACCGTTGAACACTTAACATGAAGACAAATACATCCAGCTGTTTAACACAACTGATAATCTTATTTAAGTAGCAAGCTGCATCACTGCATATAGTAGATATTTATTAACCTTAAATCAACCCCCCACTAAACATAACAAATCCCAATTTAGCCTCTAGGATGAAAACATTTTATCAACAACAGGTAAGGCTCATGTGTCAAGTGTCAAAAATTGTTCAAGCAAAAAAAAAACAAAAAAAAACAACCTTTTCCTGCAGGTGACAATTACCTCAGTGTGAAATTAAAGCCTGTCAAAGGTTCAGCTATAAAGTGAAATTCAACAAGGTTGTGAAAAATGGATAAACACAGTGGAAATAGGGGATTATAAGTGGTTTCAATACTGATGTCTTAACCCTGCAGCAGCAAAGCCACAGCTACTTTGCATAGTGTTATTGACTTGAGCCCAAGATTATATCATTTTTCCGTATGTGCATTCATGAGCAGGCAGACGTAGATGCAAATGCTCACGCACACACAAAAACACAGATGCTCATACGTGTGCACGCACACACACGCCAAGACTTATTATGAAATTTCACAGCTCGCCTGTGTGGAAATTTTTTCTGATTAAATTTCATTTACTGCAACTGGGGTTTCATCACCCAATAACAGGCAGGAGAGCTGAAGTGCGGATACATGCTCGGTTCCACCAGGCACCAGGAGAATATCAAAGCATGCGACCTATCCCCTTTTATTTCTCTCCCCTCCATTTCTTATTTCTTGCCTCTCTCCTCCCGCCTCCTTCGTGCACCTCCGTCCTCACCCCCGACCTCACCTCATCTCTGCCTTCTCTCAGTCCCTTTATTCCCCTAAATCTCTCCCTCTCCTCTTTTTGCTCCTCTTGCTCGCATCCGTCACCCAGCTGTGTCATGTAAGACACACAGCCGGGCCCAGCAGAACGACAACAGCCCAGAGAGGAGGCTACAACATCCTCGACACTCCGCAGTGACAGAACATCACTGGCCAAAAGCTTCCTATGGGCTATAGAGCTCTTTTGCAAGAGATATAAAACAGTAACAGATGGTGCCTCAGTGTGTTTCCAAAAAGAACTGGACACTGACACCTATGATTTTCACACTATTGCTCAGAAGGTTTCTTTAGCAGCACATGTTCAGTATATCGTATCATTTCTTTGGGGGAATAAACTTAATTCATCAGAATGTAGGGCTGCAATTAACAATTATTTTGATTATGGATTCATTTGATAGTTATTTTTCCCATTTAATTGATTAATTGTTGAGTCTCTACATTTCAGAATATAGTGAAAATTTCTGCCCACGGTGATGTCATCAAATTGCTTGTTTTGTTTGACCAACAGTTCAAATCCTACAGATATTCTCTGATTTCTGCTTATTAAATGGGCAGATTTGCAGTTTTTTCTCTTTGTTTTATGATTGCAAATTAAATATTTGGAGTTTTAGACAGTTGGACAGAAATGGGAAATTTTTTTGACATTTTATAGACTAAATCTCTCATTCCACTCAGTATCACAACATGTCAATTGCACATCTGTTAATCATAATCATAATTATACTGGCATTGGCAAATAGCACATTCATATATTGCACATTCCTCTCAATATTCCCTGTACATATTCCCTAAATTATGCAGCTTCATAAAGAACGTACTGTTTACATATACCTACTGTTTTT
>JAOVVB010232804.1:0-10319 GCA_028570985.1 Heterobranchus longifilis
GAAAAATGTCCCCTGTGACTGTTATACTGTTATATATGACATCATTAAATTATTACTATTAATGGTGGAGCTCATTTTGAACTATTTTGTATAAAACTGTAACTCATGATTATTATCATTATGGATTGAGTGTTTGGTTTGTAAAAATTCTAAAAAAAAATTGTTTAAAAAAATACTAAGAAATTGCGTAATAATTATCCAAATTGAAACCTTCACAATGCTTGTTTTGTTTTTTTAAATTAGCAAATTCTCACATTTACTTTTTTTTTCATCAAATGTTTTTGCATGTAAATAACTCACAATTATTAAAAACAGTTGCCAATTATTTTATTTTATAAGCTCTTCAAATGTTTTGTATGCAAAATCTTAATTTGTAAAGTAACTTGTAACTAAAGCCGTCAGATAAATGTAGTACAGTTAAAAGTACATTTCCCTCTGAAATGTAGAAGCAGAAGTATAAAGTAGCATGAAAATGTTGAAAAATGCATGAAAAAAAGAGTACCTCAAAGTACCTCAAATTTGTACTTAAGTACAGTACTTGAGTAAATGTACTTAGTTACATTCCCCCACTGGAGATGAGCGAACAGAAAGAAAATAACTTTTTGCTCTCACAATAAAGGCTCGGCTAAAGTAAAGTTTTAAGACAAACATCGGGTGCAAACATCATCAATAATGAAGTGTTTCCAACACATGCAGTGACGTCATTATTAGTTATTGATGCATTCAGTGAGTGTGTCCATTAAAGTGTCACATTACGAGCTGCTGCTAAATAATTCTGAGCAAAGATAGGACAGACGCCAAGCACAGTCTCCACACAACATTAGGGATGACATCATGTACACAGTGTGTGTTTTTACACACATGACACAATGCACGCTCTTCATCAGACATACACACAGGATGTGTGTGAATATGTGCGTGCAGTATGTGTTTATTTCAGTGTGACACATCCAAGAATTGGCGGCCATGTAAGCTTTGAAAGAAAGTGACTGCAGCTTCCGTGACTATATGGTGACACCTCCCGTTTTAACAGCAGCACCTCCAGAATCACATGACAGGGCTGCCACTGCTGCTCAGTTTTCAGTTATAGAGCACGACCTGCGTATCAGGAATCCGTCTATCGACAGTTTTGGAGGCACTGAATCAATGTAACACAGTATTTCAGAGGATAAGACTGCAGATGGACAATACTCACTCATACAAAGTGGGTTACTTGTGTTACTTTTTTTTAAAGAATACTGCAGGTTCTAGACAAAGATCACTGTGGGATGTTTTCTTTGCTCCTAAGTCAAGAAACAAGAAAAAACCTGCTCTGAACTAATGGGACAATACTTTTGAGAATATTTTTAGGGAAATACACTTATTTGCTTTCTTGCCAAGAGTTCGATGAGAACGTCAACACCATCTCTCATGTCCTGTCTGTCAGGGCTGGACATTTACTCTATAGTCTACCGCACATTGTCAGGGACTGCCAGACGTTCATTACTTTTAAAACTGAACTCAAGGGATGTCTGAAGTCAAAACAGACCTGCACCCAGTTATAGTGGTTTATATGTTACCATATCTTACCACACCATCTACAGGTTTTTTTTTTATCCTGGTGTGTATTGTTAAAAAATCATTTTGATGTGTTTTGATTGTGCATACTGTGTTCTCTTCTCTTCTCGTGCACCTGCAGTTGCTTTATGTGGTTTGTTTTGCATTGAATGTTTTTGATGATATGTTCTGCATTGAATATTGTTATGGTTACTAGTTCTTGTATTTTTTTTTTTTTTTTTGTCGTACTCTGTGTTCTGTCCTGTTGCTATCTGTGTTTAAATGTACTTCTATTTTAATTAGCCTAAGGCTACAATCTGACATATTTACATGTGGATGTCCATTAATATGCTCTGTCCCTTCTAAATAAAAAAATTAAAAATTAAAAAAAGACAAAGAATGGTATCAATCTTCTAATCTGACTCTTGGCAAGAAAGCAAATAAGTGTATTTCTCAAATGAATTTAAACTATCTCTTTAAATTCATGTCTGCCTGTAGATGCAGTGAGCCGTTATATATATTTGTCAATGTAACCATCCCATTTTATAACAGCTGTGCTATATTTGAAGACTCTTACTGTTTACTTCTTTTTCACTGTTTACTGCTTTTACTTAAAACATTTTTTATTTTTTTTATGTTTTGCATGTTTACTCAGAGCAGTGGGCTTATGACATATGGTTTAAGCCAAAACTGTGTATCTTTGCAAAGATAAAAACTGAAATAGTTTATCCTCTAAACTCTGCAGCTCTCATACAGAATGTACTGTCTGCATATTCCTACCGCAATATTATTTATTATTTATATTTTGGAGTTATTCACTCCTCCTGTCTTTGGAGCTTTCTTCTCACTTGTACATATTTTTGCTTTTCTCTCGTTTTTTTTGGTTCTATTTTTGTTTTGTGTAGATTTTGTTTGTGTTGTTTCTTGTTTTGCATCGTGACATCAAGTCAGATTCTCTGTACTCGAGGCTTCAAAACAGCAGTCCGATTGTTATGTCCGTTATATTTTTTTACAGTCTGTGTGTGGGCCGTTGTAGCACGTTTGTCCTGGTCGGCCACCGTAATTTAGTGTCTGTCAGTGTGGATGCAAATGAAATGGCACACAAACACACACACTGAGGTTTGAATAAAGATGGTGAAACGCTGACCCTGAGTCAGTTAGAGATCTCACCTCTGAGCTTCAGTCTGGCTGCCAAAATGTCCACACGGAGGGATTTCAGAAGGATGGAGCCCCTTCTCCGTCTCCTTATGCTGATCCATTGCACCTGCACCGGCTGCACGGCAAACAGAAGTCAGAAATGTCATGTCACGATTATCCCGGCCAAAATAATTGTGATTCACGATATTATCCCGATAAATCATCGAAATATGCTTAAAACTCTTTAAACGGCACTAAAACACACTGGAATCATTTTACCTTACATTTTGCTTTGTTGCGACTTTTTTCTCATAAAATTGTGACTTTTTTTCTCCAAACATTACAACTTTTTTTCTCAAAACATAACTTTTTTTCTCATAAAATTGTGAGTTTTTTTTCATAAAATTGTCACTTTTTTTCTCCAAACATTACAACTTTTTTTCTCAAAACATTAAAGTTTTTTTCTCCAAATATTCCGACTTTTTTCTCCAAACATTACAGCTTTTTTCCTCCAGACATGCCGACTTTTTTCTCCAAACTTGTTTTATAGTCCTTCCACAGTCTGGGTACCTTCTGTTGTTCCTGGAAAATATACGATAAATTGAGTTTTTCTTGAAACATTACAACTTTTTTCTCATAAAATTGTGACCTTTTCTGTGAACATTAGACTATGACCTTTTTCTCGAAACATTAGCACTTTTTTTTTAAAGAAACAAATATTTTTAATGCATCACAGAGAGGATATTGTAGTAAATTGCCGTCAATTCTTGACATCCACGATATTCAGTGTGCGCTATATTTAGAATATTTTCACCGCTTTACCTTGCCGTCAGACAGCCATTTATGACGGAGAACAGAAGCTGTTATCTATTTTATGTATTTAAAGTTTATTTGTATAGGGACAAGTATGTTGCATAAACCAATGCCACACACCACAGCTTTTATAGCCTAAGCTAATTTGCATTGCCTGTCCCTAGATGAGCCTTTAAAATACATAAAACTCAACAACAAATACACAAGAGACAGCACAAAACACAAACTCAACAACAGGCACGTATGTCACAAGCACAAAAACTCAGAACTCAACGAGAAAATACAGACAAAGAAAAAGCAGAACACAGACTAATACAATAAAACACCATAAAACAAGAAGCACCAGATCATTCAACGTCCTGTATAACTTCAATCACCCAAACAATCACCAGAAAAAACTTCAATTGCAATAAAATCTTTACTGAAAATGTTCAAAATGAAATGCATCTTTCCTAAAAAAAGTGTTTTATCAATTTAATCTCACTGGTTGCACTTAATTTTTTAAGGCTGTTTCTAATAATGACCGACATTGTCTGATGTTGACATTTAATCTAAATGGATCATTATGATAGTCAATAATATTAAGATGAATTGAATCAAGCGGAGTCGTCCTCATTTCAAAAGGTGAAAACAATAAGCTCTATCCGACTTATTTCTTTATCTAAAAAACAAACTATTCAATCAGATATGAAAGTAGTGCAATTACAATTTTAAGGAGTTTCCAGCACTGTATTAAAAATTCCAAGCCCTTTCCTAACCTTGAAAACAACACACTGAAATTGGCGGCCCATTTTGGGTCCTAACCCTTACTTTGGGAAAGACTGCCCTATAATAAACCTGACAGAGTTGATTCTGAAATGTCCCCGTAACATTTGACAACATACCTCTCTTCTGTTTCTTTTTCTCCTCCTCCTCGCCTGCAGGGGGAGCTTCTCCAGTGCCGGTTTCCTGCTTGGGTGCATTCGCTGCCGGGCCAGTAGTTCAGAAGGACAACAGGAAAAATATTAAAATCAATCTGGCAACAAACATTCTTACCTTTCTGATGACTGCTATAGGTGCACGCATGTGTCTTTGTAGTAACAGGCTAGTCTAGCTCAGGGTTGCTACACGTTTTGCATTTCAAATTCCAGACTCAAATTCTCAGTAGATTATGTAGAAGACGACTGTTGTTCTTGCACGTGACTCGTATGACTTTATTTTCCCATTTTGGAATCCAACCAGGCTTTATATTTTGGATTTTCAAACCAACCCTCGGAAAACGTCCCCATTGTGTCCGTTCAGTCTGTTCTGTCAAACATTTCTGCTCAAACAGGAAGTAAACTAACCGCTGCTACATATACTCTGATTATTTTCACTTCACATATTGCAAAAATGATAGAAATTACTGTTTGTCATAAAACGCAATTTTCGAAAATTGCCAACATTCAAGTGTTGATATAAAAAGAATGAATGAAGCTAGAATAAAAGCAAAACGTCTGATATTTCTTTTGATGTATTAACTGTTTACATATTTAAAATACAAAATATTTTGGGGGTCTTGAAAGATTAGTGAATATGTTAATATAATAAAACTCTGGCAGGGAAAGTGTTTTGGGTACATCAATAAAAAGTGACAATGTGACTTTTGGAAAATATTTACGCTGACAGAGAAAATCACTAGTGGATATATAACAAGCAGAGGCATTCAGAGGGAAATTCAATTCCATCAGATATTTGTGTCACTTGAATGTACACAAATATAAGCTGTACCACAACTTCCAAAAACCCACACTATATTCTCATATAACAATACACAATTATACAAATCTATACAGTACTACCCTGCTTTATTCCTTAGGTTGCAAATGTTTAGAGTACAGCATGTAGACTTTCAGGGAAATTTAAGAAAAAAGTATTTGACTCAAATCTTAAATGGCACTCACCTACAGTCATCCTGGCAAATACATCTGGAAAGTTCTTCTCCAGCCAATGCCTACATTTGGCTGGCTCAGGCATGTACTCGCAGTACTGCAGACACAACAGATTCAGTTATACCTTAAACAACAGCCTGTATGACTTGTATGCATGAACATAATAGTTATATGTTTTGTTATATGTTATCATATCAGCTGAGTTGTCCTTGTTTTTAGCTGTATCTCTATCTTTTCTGTAAATTGTTTTGTGTGTAAGAACATTGAGAGCAACTTAAAACCAGAGTCACATTCCTTGTATGTGTGTACACATAATTGCATATTCTGCTGTCACATACAGAATATTTGTGAGTGCTTTAGTGAACAACAGAATATGCTTTTTGTTTGGTGATTAAAACTTACCTCCGTAGGCAGAGAGCACACTGCAAAGAAACAAAAAAATATCACATTGTCACATTTTGAAAAGGCATCAACATTCAAGTGTTGCAGCAGCACAAAGACAGAAATAAGTACTTTGTCACATTACACCACTTAAGTATATAAAAGTAAAGTGACAATGTTATATACTGTACCTCCACAGTAAAGTACTTTCAGTGGGTACTTTGAGTCAGAGTCAAATGTCCCATGTTCTGATTTGCTTTCCAAAGAACCAGATTCCATCTCAGTAGTAGCCATCACAAATTATCTGGATAAAAGACAGATAATGGACAACATTTTAATGTACATACAGGCTGGTGTACATAATACCTTAAAAATACCTTCAGGATAATAGTTTCTACTCCACATCTAAACCTGATAAAATGTCTTCGGATGTGTAAATATCAGATTTTACTGTGGGCATGGGTGAACAAGGCTCCTGCCAATATTTCGTCATGCTAGCCTGCCCCTGCCAACACAGATCAGTTACATGAGCAGCAGCTAGCTACCTAACACTAGCATCATGTGTTAACTGAAATAGATCACATGTCGGTCCCACAGGAGGCTAATTTAATGCACAACAGCAGCAGAGCAATTAATAGTTGGCTGCTTGATAGCATCGTAGAAGTCAGCAGAAGAACTAGCTTTAGCTAGCTTTAAGACATGCGGCTGTTTTATTAAAATACACCGCTTAGCTACAATATTTGTTGTATTGTCTACTATTTAAATATCACGGTTACCGTGGACACTACCACAATGGAGACAAACTGCACATTGGTGTAAAGAAATAATTTAGTTTGAGTGGTTTCATTCATCAGGTACCGTTGACTCACCCAGCTGTCACCGTTAGCACCAGTTTACTGGGGCTTTAGCTTAGCATGCTAAATGAAGCTAACCGCTAACTGAACGGGCTCCGCTGCTGAATAAACTCAATAAAGATAGAAGAGATGTCGAGTTACGTACCCCGCGAAATATACTCTTAAAATTGATGTCTGTTCGGTAAATCCGCTCGCATTATTGACGTTAGTTTGACTTTTAGAAAATCATTCTTATTGAATAAGGTTTAGTTGGCGTACTTTGAGCACGCCTAGTAGCGCTTCTTGTTTTAGTTGTTGGAGTGTCTGATGCGCAGCTCTAATGCGCAGCAGGGCCCCCTGCTGACCGGAGGACGAACACACAGCATCACATAGTTTTATTAATACAAATTATAAATCAACTAATAGATTATACTATATTGTTTCAAATCAGTCTACACAGCAGTATATAAAGTAGTTAAAATAAGCTCCACTTTTACCGGCTGCAACATTAAAGTGATGAACACATAAATACATCAATTAAATTAAATTAAATTAAATTAAATTAAATTAAATTTTGTTTATAATGTCATATCCATAAAAATATAATTGGAATTTAATTTCTATGGTCATATCATAACAACACAGGACACTTTTCGTATGATACTCAGACCGTTATGAGTACGAAATGTTTTGTGCAAAAAAAAAAAGTTAGTTTAAATAAAAGTCTTGAAAAATATTGTGTCCTTCTGGGCTGAATATTTCAAAAGTTTATTAATAAAAAATAAATTAATACAAATAAATAAATAAATAATCATAATTACAATCACAATCATAAGCATAGTCATAATAATCATAAGCATAATAATAATAAATAAATGAATACATGAATTAGACGTTCATGTGTCTATAGTCAATACGTTTTAGGGACACCCATAATAATTTTAGTTATATAATTTAACTTTTAAAATTAAATACAAAATATTTTTGGAAAAAAAATAATAAAAATGGTACCCGGATGTTCTGCTGGGTTGGCGTGACGTAATCGTCCAATCCTTGTTTTCACAGTTTACTCATTTGTATTCCAAAGTTAAACTTTCCTAGAAGCTAACGTTAGCTAGCTAGTAGCTAGCTTCAATTTCAGTGTTTTAGAGAAACTTTTATCGCCAGCTAATAATATTTAAATGACTTTTAGAGCGTTTTGCTAAATTATATAAGCACTCAAGTTGTTTAGCTCATTTTACGGAGTGTCAGTTAACTGTAGAAGTCACCTGCAGTCAGAAACGGTAAGTTTACGTTAGCCTTACTAATTTAAGCTAGCTGAGTGGCATTAAGATGCCCAAGCCTAACACAGCAACAATGAAGGTAACATAACACAGGGGCGTACTGGAGAAAAACCACGAAGGAATTGGGTGTAATATCAGTGGTGTATAATAATGTTATAATGTGATGGACGAAGGGAAAAGACTGTCTCCTTCAAATGGAAGAGCCTCAGCCTCCTGTTTCCCCTGGTCCAATGGTAAACAAACATTCACAACAACAACAACAACAACAATCACTTTGTTTGCAATGTATAACTAAAGTTTCAACCATCCAACATCCACTTTGACTTTCAGATACTTCAGCTGAGCTCTGGCACAGCACTCCTGTTAAAAAGGTCAGTTACATTTCTGTTGAATCCACTTATAAAATACATGCATTCATATTGTCTGTAGGGCTGCACCTAATGATTATTTTCATAATCGATTAATCTACCGATTATTTTCTCGATTAATTGTTTGGTCTATAAAATGTCAGAAAATAGTGAAAAATGTCCATCCCAGTTTCTCAATCTTTAAATGTATTGTTTTGCCACCCCTTGTGATGTGTATATGTGACACTTTTTTCCAGAAAAATGGTGGTGCTTCACTGGATGGCAGCCAGCCATCTGTCCTAACCAGCTTTAAGATGGATAACTCAGCAAAGCAGTGGACCAGAAGTCCGGCTCCCATCCCTGCAGACACCCTCTGTCCCCCCAACTCGCAGGACCCAGGGGTGAGATTTGGCCCCAGCCCAGGAGCTCCGGTTTTATTGTTTATAATGTAACTTGTGCATTTTTGGGACAATAAATTATTAAAGGAGTCGAGCTTATGTACACCTACAAATCGACAGGTGCGTTGTGGAAGAAAGGACTCCTGCACACTGTTCTTCACTTGCAATTAAAAAATATTTATTGGGAACAGCACAAACAACGTTTTCGGTACACAGACCTTCAGTCAAGTGACCACCAATTTCATGAAGGTCTGTGTGGGACAATAAATTATTAAAAGTTTCAACAAGCTGTTTTGGAGTACGTCTTGACTACAGACCTCAAAAAATTGCTTCAAAGTAATGAAATCTAAAATCCATTAGTGAAAAACTGAGGCTCAAATAACAGCAGACTAATTGCACGAGTCCTACGACAGGTCTGGACCGCTCCTAAATTGTGTTCATGCAGAAAAGAAAATTCAAAATACGAGAAAATTGGTGAATGCAGCAGGTTCTCCTAAATCACTTGTACGAGTGGTTCTTGCATGAGGCCCATTTAGTTAATTTGTGATGAGTGTTCATGTGCAAGCTACAAGCTCCACCGTATCTGACACCCGAGAGTCCTGAAATATTATAAATAGGCGATGTTGTGGTGACATTAGCTTTATGCGTCTCTCTGTGTGCTTTGCAAAAAGTTTCCTGTGAATGATCCGAGTGGCTCCACCATCCAGAGGCAGAGGAGGGAGCTCCAGCTGCTGATGGTGGAGCTGAAGGACCGGGACCGGGAGCTGAACACCATGGCCGCCTCCCATCACAAGCAGCTTCACGCCTGGGAGCAAGACCGCCAGAGGCTGCTCGCCGTGGAGCAGAGGTGTGCCCGACTGGATGGTGAGGACACAGAGACCTTCCTTGATTTGATACAGATCCAGTCCTCCTCATAGCTTCCATGTTTTAGCATCAAATTATGCTGATTGATAATTCATGAATAGATGTTTATTTTGTCTATCAGTCAATGCCCATTAAAGTAAATTCATTTTCTGAGATGGTTTTAGCTCCAGTCTGCGACGGTGATTTCGTTGTTGTTTGTGCAGATGAGTTGCAGAAGCGTAACGAGGTGATCAGAGTCCTGACTAAACGCGTGTGGGTGGTGGAAACCAGAGAGGAGGAGGTGCAGAAGGAGCTCCACGTCGCCCAACAGCAGCTCTGTGAACTTGAGCAGAAGCAGCAGAACATCAGCCAAAAATGTCAAGACTTTGAGGTACAATTATACCATTAATACACATTTATATTCTCTCTAAAAAAAAAATCACATCTTGTAAGGCAGAAGCATTGCACCAGGAGAAAAAGAAAAGGAGAATGAACAACAAAATGAGAATCTAAACACAAAGAAGTCTGAATATTTTCACAAAAAGTTAGAATATTTAGAGAGAAAAAAGTTGGAATACTTTCACAAAAAAAGTTGGAATATTTAGACAAAAAAAATCTGAATATTAAAAAAAAAAAAGTCAGAATATTTTGAGAAAAAAGTTGGAATACTTTCACAAAAAAGTTAGAATATTTAAAGAAAAAAAGTCAGAATATTTTGAGAAAAAAAGTTCTTAACTATAAAATAGAAAATAAATATGACAATTATTTATTATTATTTATTGAATATATGAAGTGAAATAATCTGAGCATATGTAATAGCTATATAATATAATATGTA
>JAOVVB010232805.1:0-10319 GCA_028570985.1 Heterobranchus longifilis
TCAAATGAAAGGCTGGAATCCATAATCACACCGAGGTCTTTTACTGTTGCACTTGATGGAACAGAAAGGCCATCTAATGTTACGGTGTGATCAAAAAGCTTAGGAATATCAGAACTTCTGTCTTTTCAGGATTAAACAGAAAGAAGTTAATTAGCATGCAGTCTCTTATGTCCTCCACACATTGATCAACTTTATTAAGCTGGATTTTTTTTGTTTGCTTTTCCATCCATCCATCCATCCAGGAAGCTCTGTAGTCCATTAAAGGACCCTGGAGGCCAATGGTGACCGTTGTATTTATTCTCACCTTGTACGACCATGGTAGGACCTCCTTAGTCTAATCTGCATGTGTAACTATGTAAGGAAACTGGAGAGCCGCAGGAAACCCACCAAGCATGGGGAAAACATGCAAACTCCATGCACACAGACCTGACACGGCAATCGAACCCAGGACCTGGAGCGCCAAGGTTACCATTTAAATCTTTAAAAAGCTGCACTAAGCTCAAGTAACACAAGTAAAGTGACACAACCCTGATCAGGGGCCAATAGGAGGTTATTTATTACTTTAACAAGTGCTAAACATATATGTATTTATAGAACATAGAGTAAACATGAGATATTTTTTTGAGGGTTAATAAAATAATATTCCTGCATTTTGTTTGTGTGTGTGTGTGTGTGTTCTAGTTTTTATACCTCATTGCTCTTTAAGTTTCATATCACACAATCACAGGATAATAAATTAATAATATTTTTTTATAATAAATTTTAAAATAATAATATTTTTTTAATAATATTTTTTATAAAAATAAATGTACACGCAATCCCACAATGTGTTTCTTTCTCACTTGATGTGTGTGTGTGTGTGTGTGTGTGTATGTGTGTGTGTGTGTGTGTGTGTCTGTGTATTATAATCATAAAAGCTCAATTCCAGTAAGGAGTTATTAGTGGAACTTTGGACTGGACAGCGCAGCGCTCAGGACGTGTCCTTAGCAAAAACTCACACCAGCTTCATGTGTGTTTCATGTGTAAACCTCATGGACGGAGTGCATTTGTGTTCCAATTTTTGTCATGTGACTCCTTTTATTTTCATATTTGGTATATACATGTATTCATAATGTTATTGTTTTCACATGATGTCTTGTTTGCAGTTTCAGGTACAAAGGCAGCTTCACTTGTGTGTGTGTGTGTGTGTGTGTGTGTGTGTGTGTGTGTGTGTGTGTGTTAACCCTTCTCCTGAATCCTGCACTGTGTAATTAAACCTCAGGCTGCTGATGTCACGCTGTACATTTTATGATTTTTAGAGTAAACAGGAGCAGCTCGTTTATTGTCATCTCAGTCACAACCTTTGACCCCGAACAGCCCTAAAATCCTTAAATGTGAAACAGTAGTTACTTTTTATTTTGTTTATGATTTCTGAGTAAGCATGACGTAGGAAGTAAAGTGAGGTGTGTGTGTGTGTGTGTGTGTGTGTGTATGTGTGTGTGAACACATACATTGATTAAACCTATATCACAGATATTTATAACTACAATAGATTACACATACATATGTTTAATAAAAGTAATAGACATTACATTACATGACACTGCATATTAATACTGATTATAAATATAATTTTTATTATTAAGGTATAGTTAAGTATTAATGTGTATATACTGTAGATGATGTAGTTTATATTAATAATATATAAAAAGAAAAATATCTAATGATACACTTGGAAGTACAATCAGTGTATTTATTATTCACTTGCTTGTTTGTTTATTTGCATATTATTTATGCCGTGTGTTTTGTCATCGTGCTCTGTGTATGAACGTGTGTGTATTTGTTTGATGTTGCTATAGTAAATGTGATAAAAATGAGTAATAAAAGGGGTGTATCAGAGATACGGTTTACCTGGCACACACACACACATGCACACACACACACACGCATGGCTCAAATGGCTTGTAATTTTCTTCATTTAATTTAATTTTTTATTTTTCATGTGGGATGATTAAATGATCATCGCTGTGATCCTACTGTAACCTGTGACCTTTGACCTTCGTGCTAATCATGCTGATGTGATATGTGTCACTTACAGTCCACGTTAGATTAGACTTCACTGAGATTCAGACTTCATTTTATACTGCTAGCACTAATGCTAACGTCAGACTTAAAGCCTTTTCTATAAAATAATACACTCAAATCTTCATTCTGCTTCATAATCTGCACTTAATTCGCAGTTAATCTGCACTCCGTGTTTTATGACGGTTAAGATTCTTTCCATCTGTACCTTTAATATGGGGCTACATTAAAATGTGGAGGCTTTGGGGGTGGGGCTACATGTTAGATATATTAGATCCAAAAAGAAACCTTCACCCAGTGAACCCGTCTCACGTAACCTGCACAGATACTGAAACTTAAAGTCATGTGGCCTCACATTTCCCACAAAGTGCAGTAAACACACACACACACACACACACACACTCTAGTGTATCTCGTTCAGTTTTCCCATCAGTAATGAAACACACCCAGTTTCACCCTGTGCTAATCACGGCATCAGTCAGTGCAGCGCTGGACTTTGTGCTGCATTTCCTGTTCCTAAAAAACGTCTCTGCTGGGAATCTTATTTATAAATCTGTTACCTCACCAAGTATGGCACCTGTCATACAAGCAGTGAAAAAGCTTAGCCAATCAGAATGATCCACATGGATGAGACCTAGAGAGCACTGCGAATAAAATATTCATCTTTCAGCAGTTAATTAACTTCATGTGTGAAAACGTTCAGTCCATTATTTCCTCATTTAGCCAAAGCGCTGATGTTAGCATGTGCATGTACTAGCTAGCCTCTGTCTCAAAAATCGTTAAGTACATTTTAAAATAAAGATTAGAGGATAAATTTTGGAGATATTGTGACGCTAACAGTGAAACTTCACATGGTTTTTAACTCTTGCCCAAAAAAATTGTTCTAGAAAAAACCTCAGCTGTTGATTATTTTTTGCTCTTCGAAAAGGAAAAAACATGTTCTTGCTCAGAATCAGCTGCCTCGTGGAGCTCTCCGAAACCACACACATTTAGATTGTCCAGATAAAGGTATGAGATATATTTAAACATTTAAATAAACATTTTCATTTATTTGGGTCATCAGTGTCAGATATTTTAAATCAGACAATTTTCATCACTTTTGTTTACAGACACTCTGGAGCTCCTCACGTAACCTTTTCAAGTATAACATTTCAGCATGTTCACATTTTAATACAAAAGAGAGATTTCTAAAGTCATGATGTACAAATACTTAAAGTTGTCTAAAGTACAGTGAGTGTTCTGGACGAGCGGAGCGGCGCGAGATCAGCGTGTCAGTGAGAATGGACCAGTATGAGTGGACTTAGCACTGTAGTGTGTGTGTGTCTGTGTGTACTCACTGGCTCTTGACTGACTTATACGACCGCCAGTGACCTTAAAAACATGGGCTTAGCCAGCGTGACACTGATTAAATAACGTTAGCTTGTTAATGTTATTCAGAGGAAGTTATGGCTGCAGTAGGGAAGTATGCTAGCTACAGAAATAACACACGTACGCTATGTTGCACTACTTACCTCTACTGACTGAGGGACCTCCAGCATCAGGTGACCGTCTCACTTTATAACAGTGTTACGATTAACTTATCTCATCATTACGCTGGCCGAGAAGTGCAAAACAAAAAACAAAATCATTTTGTTATTATGTTTTTGAATTTGTTATTTTGTTTTCGGTTGTTATTTTGTTTTGCACTTCTCGGCTGACATTGAATTTATCATTATGCTCATCATGTCAAGGCTCATACACCCAGACACACACACACACACACACACACACTACCTCCCTGCGAGTCTCCTACATGTTTCCAGCTTCAATTACGCTCTCCTCCAGCTCCTGCTCACTCTGTCTCTCGGCCCTCGTCACTCCCACGCTGTTTCACCAGACACAGAGGAGAGAGGAGAAGGTCTGGAGGGGAGTGAGAGATGTGACCGGGCCAGCCGAGGGTCATTGTAGAACATTAACCAATATGCTGCAGCCCCTAATTTATGGGCTGGTATTTGCCCCAAAAAAGTTTATTTACTTATTAATTTTTTATTAACTTTTAAGGCTAAATGAAATGCCCAGTTTGTCTGATTACCAGTCGACCTCTGATTCCAGAGTAGATTCCCTACATAGACAACATGTCTGGGAAAAGGTGAAGAAGTCTGTGTTCGTCTCAGTGAAGAAAATCTCAAACACCTGAGAAACCCATTATTCATTGTTACAGAAACAAAACATAGAATCACACAACATTCACTACATGGTGCACTCGCGAGGGAGTTCTGCCCCTTCACATTCACATCTAGACGCTTAGCATAGCATATCAAGTGAGCTTTTTATTACCCAGAATGCACTTCACAGTCTGAAGGGACATGGGAACAAGGTATAGGGAATCAGGAGTAGGAAGGAAGAAATAGGGAGTAAAGAGTAGAGGGAGGAAGTAGTGGGTTGGAGAGTAGAGGGAGTAGGGGTTAGGGGGAAAGAGTAGGGTACAGCCTTAATCTTAGCACTCTAGTTTCCCAGATTGCATCTGTTTTAGGCTGAGAGTAAAACATGAGGAATAGATACAGTAAACATGTTTACAGCAAACACACACACACACACACACACACACACACACACAAAGAGTTTTGCATGTAGGTGTTGAACTTTGGGCCTGCAGGAAGGTTCAGTCACTGGAACACCACCACACACACACCTGCTGCAGCTCACAGCTACCTAACACACCTGAATGACATTAAACTGTGTGTGTGTGTGTGTGTGTTTTTTAGATGTGTGTTACAGCAGACTTCAACACACTCAGACACACTCAGATGTTCATAAGCATGGTCTTCTACACAGGAGAGGTGCAGAACCGAGCAGAGGAGAGATCTACAGAACCACTGTGTTACCACAACCTTACCTTAAATTTCATGAAGGGTAACACACACACACACACACACACACACACGCACACACTGATATACATGTGTGTCTTTTTCTGTTGGTAATTCTGTAAAGTTCTACAGAGATGCAATTTTGAAAGTAGGGTATTGAAAGAAAGACATCATGTGATGAAATGAGATCGGCATCGTAGCCAGGGTACGTGATCCTGTAATCATATGGAAGTAAATTAGCATCATAATTATTTGCATTATATCAGCCTTTGAAAAACATATTGTGGCGTGGGCGGGGTTTCGACTGGCAACCATCATGCTTTGCGGGAGGTGTTCACCCTGTTGGGAAAAGGTGTTTGGGTTAGTGGCTTCGGCCAGGTTGTCTGTGTGTGTGTTAGGTGTGTGTGTTCTATTGACTGTTGATTTCGTGCTGAGGCTAAATTGAATGTGCTGTTCATGCTATTTAGTGCTGTGCTTAATAAAGTACTCCCAGCCATTTGCATTGGGCAGCAAGGAAGCTCACTCGTCTCTCCAAGTTCCTTCTTACGGTGAAAAATGCAACAATATTAATGAAGATAAATCATCGTAACCAACAAACCCATTTTCAAAAAAGTATTTATTATGACACTTCAAAACCTGTTTATGGCCTTTTTTGAACCGGACCTCTTCAGGACAGGTGACTACACTCTTTAGAAATAATTTTGTGCCAACAGATCACATGACCTGGAAGTTATTGAAATTAAATAATTCATATATTTTTTTAAATATTTATAAATATGCAAAGTTATAACACTTTTTTAAAAAGGTTGTGCCCCCTGCATGACAGGTAACCATACATTTTAGAAGAGATTTTTTTGCCAACAGATTACATGATATGGAAGTTTTTAAAATAAAATATAGAATTTTCACTCATTCATTATTAATAAATTGTTAATTAATAAAAGTGATATGTTAAATCATAACACAGCACCATCCATGACATAATAATAATAATAATAATAATAATAATAAACAAACACATTTAAAAATATTTGTCACTGTTAGTGTCAGTTTATTATTATTATTATTATTAGCCTATTATTATTATTATTATTATTATTATCCGTATTTTAGTCGTACAGTAATTTATAGACCCTAACCCGCGCAGTACTCTGTCGTCGGACGTGAATAACCGCTACAGATCAGAGTCTGGAGCCCAGAGCGCTTTCGAAGCAATATTTCCAAATTATAGCGAGTTACTCTAGAGCTCTCAATTTTACTCTTATATGGATGGGAGGGACAATGTGGAAGCAACTTTAAACTGGCTTTCTGTAAGTGTCCCCTAGAGGTCAGTGTTACACTCTTCATCAGCATCTTGTCTGGTATGGCATCAGTCCAACGTGCAGGCTACGCAACAAAGAACAAGAGAAATCTGATCATCTGAGCATGCTTCAGCAGTGGCCAGAACAGAGTACATACAACGGCACAAAACAGTAGTATACCTCCATTGAGCAATCTGTAAGCACTATAATATTGGAGTCAACTCCGTAATGTAGTCTACTTACTGTAATAAAATCTGCTGAATGATCATGATCTGATCAGATACAGATAATTCTCATGCATTACTTTCAGTTTGTCAAAATGAAAAGTGAAATCAGCTAATTTAACAGGAATCCTGTTTCTTGTTTCTGATAACACCTACTCACTTTCTTTTCTTACAATGTCAGAAATATGGCAATTAAAAGGTGAGCACACATAAATTTCACCACAAGTTCGAATTTCATGTTACATATTAATATCAATGACGGCTGTGTTTCAATAACAAAAACTCAGGCCGGCCTCCAATATGAGCATGACATCTACAGCAGGCATTAAGGTTAAATTATAATTATTCTTGGTAATTGTTTAGTTCTTTTTTTCATTAGGGTAACATAACTTCTTTTTATAAATGATACAATAAATATATTAAAACCACAGCAGTTTTTACATGTTTTTGGCTTTGTTCACCAAACCACTTAAACACACTTCATGTTGGAACTACAACCACCAATTCAACCACATTTCAATTCTTATTAATAAGTCCTTAATAAGATGCTTATGAGTTTGGAGTTGATAGTTTTGAAGGGGAAAACATTTACAGAATTGGGAAGAAATTAAAGGCATGGCATGGATTTGTTTTTATTTAATTATTTGTCATCAAACAGGAACTAGTTTAACTGAATCAAACAAAGAAATCGATCTAAGCACATCTAATCATATTCTATCAGTGGGATTCCAGTTAGGTCACGGATACAGTATGTGTGTCCTCAAATTGACAAAACTGCAGCAATTGTGGCCTGTCCAAGACCTAAGACCAAAAAGTGGGAATTACGGAGCGGACTATAGTCATTTTTCATATGTCACCAGTCTGCTGATTGCAGTGTGAGAAGAGTCAGGAATTTTAGTATAACAAGAAAGGTGTTTAAGTTAATATGGAGTCCACTTTTATTACTGGAGGCTCAGGTTTTGTGCAAATTTCAGTCCTGAACTATTGAGCAAATGCAATCACAAGTCATCAGAGAACAGCTGTCTGCATCAGCTGAGTCCAAGACCATCCTTATGCTCAAGCAGAACTGTCCCCAGTCACCAAACGCATCCCAAGCATTCCACACAGGAGCCTTCCTCATGAGGGAGCCGGGAGCATCCATGCGACAGGGTCTCCGCATAGAGAGGTCCAGAGGGCAGAGGGGGGCTGGATCACTGACAACTCATGCACACAAGCACCAGATGCAGTCTAATGGATAAAGCCACACAAACAGCTTTTTAACCAGGTAAATTTGTGCTATCAAACAAAGCCTGTTTATGTTGGCACAGAGGAGCTTCTAGCTATAGTCAATCATTATCATTAATGGATGTTTAGATTCCTTGGGCTTGGTTCAATAAGATTAAAAAAGCTGTAAGGAATTCAGCACCCCTAACCTAATAATCATGATAGGTTTATTACCAAATTTGTGTCAATAATCAATCATTCTGCCCCAGAAAGGCCAATATTGCCATGACATAAGCATAAAAGAGCATCTTGGCAACAATCGTCTGGTTAAAACAGCATCTTACTGGATCTTCTTCCAGATGTTAGAGACACTATCTGGGCAAACATGGACCAGCAAAAAGTCAATTAGCATCTCCATGATTATGGTGGTGTTCAGTTATCTGTCTATCTACGTGGTTATTTACCTCTCCACAGCAAATGCCACTGAATCAAAAGTTATCTGTTTTTAAGTACTCTTTACTGGGTTGTTTTTCTTAGCATTGGTGGTAGTCATTACCACTTCCTATTTTCTTCACACGAAAAACAGGTGTTATTGTTCAGAAACATTAAATGTGCAATGAATTTTCACACAACCGTGCTGCATTTACATTTGCACCCTCACACACATTTACACAGTCAAGTCTATAAGTGCAGCAATTGTTTTTGTACATAGTCCATTTTCATTACAAATATTTGTAATACTTGGATACAAAAACTATCCAGTTAAAGGCATTACATCTAAGATATCTATAACCCATGGATGTCACCAAATGTTAAGGTTCCTCTCTGAGTTGTGTTGCCAGGCATTTGCCAGACTGCACACACCTTCACTTTTGTCTTCAGGAAGTGAAAGACATTCTCACGAGGGTTAAGGTCAGAAAAACGAACTTGGCGCTTTAGGAACATTTTATTTCTTTGCCTTTCATTGTTGTTACTATTCAAAAAGTCTCTCTCTCTCTTTCTCCCTCTTTCCCTCTCTTTCTCTCTCTCTCTCTCTCAATAATTATTTGTCAAGCAGTGATTCTGAGACAAATAGGAAGTGCTGATGACTATAAATAAGTCTAAGACAAAAAAAAAAGGAACATCGGAAAGTACTCAAAGACAGTTCACTTGTCATCAAGGATAGTACCACATGGTGTGGGAGGTAAGTAACCACATTACATTTCAAAGTAACAATGCTTCAAACATGCTTTACTTATATATTTATAAAAAAAAATAATAATAATATTATTTTAAAAATCTAATTAATGATGGAATCATGTTTTCAGCTTCATAATAAGAGAGGAAGATGCCATTTAGTTGCTGGATGTTGTGCATCTATGCGCTCTGGCTCGAAGGTGTGTAGAACGAACTCTATATGTATTTTTATTTATTGTATAATCCTGATGGCATGTACTGTATGAAACATAAATGTGTATATAAAGAAACTACACTGTAAAATCATTTGAGTCAAACTGAGCCTATATAAACACAAATATATAAGAAAGCATAAGAAAACAGTAGTTTATTATACTGTATATTTTTCAATCATGTATTTATGTATCAATATTAATGCATCAAATAAATGTTTGTTTATATTACCTAATATAATAATGTGCTGTATGTTAATAATTTACTGCTTTAATAACTTCTAAACTGTGTAGGCTTGCAAGAAAGCCTAACTGTGGTATATTTTGACCTTTATAAGATGTATATTTTCATTACTGTTGCTTTTTTCAACGCCCTAAATGAAGGCACCTACGCCGGTGCAAGAGATCTCTAGTGATATGTTTTTTTTATCAAATGTTGGTCTAAAAACCTGCTAATAATGCATCTTATCCAGACTATTTTAGTATGTATGCAAGACCATACTTTTATATTCCAATCTATTTTAGAAGACAGTTGTGGTTATAAAATAATATAAGCCCAAAGTCACCTGAAGATTACTGTTTGTCTTTGTCACAGTCTGGATCTAAAAACAACACTGGAAAACTGACCTATATTCATATTTTGCCACTGCAGTGTCTCCAACTCAGAGCGAGTCATGGAATGCAGAGGTTCCTCAAACTGTGGTCGGCCTAGAGGGCTCATGTGTGGTGATTCCCTGTCTATATAGGTATCCTGGTGCAGACCGGAAGGCTTCACACATCACAGGAATCTGGTTGACAAATTCCAATGACAAAGTCTTCCATTCTGATAGCTCCAAAATCAGCAGCGCCTATCAGCAGCGTACAAGCCTCTTGGGTGATTTAAGTCACCGTAACTGCTCTCTGAGGATCAGCCCTTTGCGTCATAGTGATGGTGGACCATTCATGTTCCGGATTGAGATTGAAGATTTTAACAAGTACTCATATAGTCACAGTAAAGTGTCTGTTACAATAAAAGGTGAGTGTTATTCGGTAAAGATGTATTTGCGTCCAGCCTGTTAAATTAAGTTTTAACACATTATCGAACACACACACTTTTTTCTGTAGTGTGTATACATTTTTTTTATTGACTCTATTAACTGTCCTTTGCCTTTATGATTAGGCGAATTTAAATGATCTTTTTTTTTTTCGTTTTGTTTTATTTTCTTCTTTTGGTTAAACAAATAGCTATAAATTACTATAGCCGTTTGTTGAACCAAAAATAGCAATAACAGATACAAAGATTTTATCTTTCAT
>JAOVVB010232806.1:0-22500 GCA_028570985.1 Heterobranchus longifilis
AGATCGGCCAGACACTGACTGCTGTGGGTGAGTGTTGTGCTTTTATCACTGTGCGTGTTGTAAGCTTGTTTTAGCTGTGTAATCAACCCTCTGTTTATGTAGCATTAAGCTAGCCACCTAACAGGCACTAATGCAACCTATAGAAGCTATGGGATTCATTCATTGGCAGGAAATAGCCTACTGGCTCATCATTATCATATCACTTAATATAAATCGATAACAGCCTCATTCCAGGAATGATGGGAGAATATATGCAGGGCTAAGAAGGAAGGTTTTGTGCTTGCACTGAAAAAGCAAAATCTGCTTCCACAAAACACAGTGTGCTGCGAGTGTAAAATACCGGAGCCTTCCTGTTTTTGACTTTTTCACTCGGGTGACCTGGTGAAGTTGAGAAAAGGGACTAATTGAAAGAGCAGTGGGCCTTACGGCCCTTTCATGACAACTGCACTGCTGCAAAAATGCAAGCTTCCTCATTCATTTCTGTCAGACCACAAGTACTGGTAGAGCAGGAGAGCTGCTTTAGAGGATCTCCTGCAAAAAACAAAACAAAAGGCAAAAATTGGTTCTAGATTCATTGCAACATCATCTGGCACCACATAGGATTGGTTAATGTATGCCAAAAATTAGGGACCGATTAATCGGTCAGCTGATTAATCGGGCCAATTAATGACATTTTAAGATAATCGGCATCAGCCTATTAAAGTGCAGAGTGTGCAGATCTACAAAATGACCAAAAAGAGATGCTGCTTGGTGGTTCTGCAACATTGTTTTCATTTATGTAAGTTTATACATTTCAGAAACAAAGAGATGCTGCTATATCTGCTGAATAAGTGTTAAATAAATGTTCATTTAAGTTCAGCAATTTTGTGTCACATTTGTTATTATTAGTATCATTAATATTAATTTGAAATTGTTGCAGGCTATTTTATCAGATGCAAAAAAAACAACAACCAAAAAACAAATTTGGCACAATAAATCGGCCATCGGCAGCCCTGCTTTCCAAATATTGGTATCGGCATCGACCACTGAAAAACCCACATCGGTCGACCACTACAACAATACAATCCAGGTAGAAAACCTTGTAGCGTGTGGCATTATGTTCATTTACTGTTTATCTAACTTTGCAGAATTGATTGGCCTGGATTACTTTGCTCTTTTAACATCCGTCCATGTTTCAGATTAAAGCTGCTTCTTGGGAAAAAACAAACAAACACTGGTTTCTATTTGATATTTTACCTGTAACCTGTAGCAACCCTTGCTGTGATCCACATGTGCCCTTGAGCAGTACACCCACACAGCGTTTTGCGATGCTGTATCACAGATCCATTATTCAGCTGAATGCCATGAGGGGGAGTCTTGACCTCTCTGAAGCTCTTCCCCATGATCTTTTCACACACTGGCATGATAGAAATCAAATGGCAACACAACAGTGTACAGAATGGTTGTGTGTTTGCTGTGACCATGTGCGGTGCTCAATAATCTTCTGTGGCTGAATCACAGGACGGAGCATGTTGTGGGGCACGCTGTTGGCTGGAACTCCAACTTTTCTTGTCTGTCCTTCAAATTTCATGAAAAATGTTCTGTTTTCTTTCCCTGGCGTTCAGGCATGAATATAAGACCACACATGCAGGCTACACACACAGTGCATGCAACACACACACACACACAGCTCTATAAGCATGGTCAAATAAAAAATGCCTCATCCTCTCTGCCCTCCCTCTCATTTTTCAGACAATTTTTTACATATTTTGGTCCAGTATCATCACAGACTTCTCCAAAGAATATCTGCCATCGCAGATGCTGCTCAGATTTATTATAGTTTTCTCAACTGATACATTTCCTTTTCCTGAAATCATGCACCGCTTTCTCTGAACTATAAAACACAAAAAACCCACCACACTGACCTGTACAAACCTCAAACTTAACGCTAAACACACAACAAAGCATGTTTCCTTCCTTCTAAATCAAATGTTGTCCTCAGACGGTGCACAAAAAAAAACAAATACACAGCCCATGTACAGCAGAAAGAAAGAAAGAAACAGCAATTAATCTGTATATATTCAGAAAAACATAAGTAACTCAAGTGTGCAGGTGAACAAATCGAAAGAAAAACACTGTAAAAAAATTCTGCAAGTACATGAACAGAACTGTAAACAAGAAAGAACAGTGCATTCAAGAAAACCAAACCACTTCATCCTCATCAACATCACGTTTTCTGGATCAGGCCTCAGACGTCTGTCTGCATCACATGTGACATTAGTCCTGGCCAGGCAACAAGGGGATCCATCCCTGGATAGACTTCACTATAATGTCCCTACATGCACATTACATCCAGAGAATTGAGTGTTAATTGAGTTCAGGCTGTGATGACCGTACTGACGGCTAATGTGGAGTCTTGCACGTCTGTCTCTCCTGGAGAAGGATCCTCCTGAGGTTTTTTTTCCATTTTTCTCATTTTTTGTGGCATAGGCAGTCATATGCTGTACAGATTGTAAAGCCCCTTGAGGCAAATTTGTGATATTGTGCTATATAAATAAAAACTGACGTGCAGTATTTTGTTTTATTATTTTTTTTACAAGCAGTTTGATTTGTCTCGTGGACAAGCATGAGTAACACTGTGAGTAACACTGAATGGAAACAGAACTTGTGTCCTTATGGCACCTTCAACAGACATGTTGTGCAACCTGTGGTATATGAAGGGATTTGAGTTTTGTTCAACAATGTTGAACAAAAAAAAGAAATCTGCATTATACTGGATGTGAAAATAGATACATTGTATTTCTAGTTTGGGGAAATGTGTCTTTTTTTTGGTAGCTGAATAAGTGGTTTGTATTTTGTTTATATAATTAAAAAGTATGAAATATAAAGTCTCCTTGTTTTCATCTGCTTGTTTATCATTTGGGTATTATCATTAACTTTCACAGTCGCAGCTGTGGAATGAGTTTGCAGTAATGCAGCAAATTGTAAATGGCCCACATTATCTGCATCAGAAGATAGCAGGATCAGGGTCGAGGTAATTCTAAAATATCATTACTTGATGGAAAAAAGTGCCCAAATGTATATTTACTCCATCCACCCTGTTATGCTCCTGAGCTTCTGTTTCTCTGTACACCTATCTTTGTTGAACAACATCCATCTTCCCTTGTTTCATCAGCCTCGTCCAGCGATGCTCCCATATTCCAACAAGTCACTTCCCACCTCTTTCATGCCGTGGTTAAAAATTCATGGTGCTCCTCGGGGCTTGCCTCTCTAGATCCCAGTGACATTAGGGCAGCAGGTGGCAAAGCTGCTTTTCATTAATTACAAACATCTCCCTAGGCAGGAGTTTACACATGCATGTACACACATACACACTCACTTGGTGAAGTGAAGCTTAATGCTTGACAATATTTAGTAAGGGCTGGAGCAGCTCACCACTAAATATAGCACCAGACACATAAAAACAATTGCTGACAATCCAGCAAAATAGCTTTACGGTAAGGTCACATTAGGGCTGTCAAAGAATATTCTAAATTTGAATATATATTTGAATTGTAAAAACATATTCAAATACGGAAATTAATTTTTGATTATTGTGAAAAAAGCAGCACCACGGCTGTCTGCCTCGCGTATTAAGTTACTGCTAATGTAAACCGGACATTTCCTCCTGATGCACCTTCACATTAAAAGCATTTAACTTGCAAAACATGAGTGGACCTTTATTATGTAAGTAATCACAGGAAATGCAATGTGCTCGTCAGTGAGCTTGACATTGACGGGTAACTTGCATCGTCAAAACAAAACAACAGACATTTTCTGCATGTTTTGACAGCGGATCAGTTTGAAATATTACAGGGAGTAATGGAACAAGGAGGAGCAGAAACAGTGAGCTGTTAGATAAAGAGCTGCAGTCAACAGGCTGCGCACCTTAAACTTGGTAATGTTGCTAACTCAGGTAACATTTACTTTCACTTTCGCAGATGTTGTGTTCGCATGAAAATCAGATCACGGTTGCTCACAGAACGATAGAAAAAGGCCAAACGACAATAGTTTGTTTTGCTGCCCTCAGTATTCTGACACCTGTAGTATTACACCGTAATTTGCCGTTACCACCAGTAAATAGTGTCGCCAATTAAATCAACCAGAACCAAAATCTTAAGGATTTCCACTTTATAGTTCTATTATTTTATTTGTTTATTTTGTAATGTTTAGGTATGTAGATCTTTAGACATGATTATGTTTAAATAAATAGACATATACAAGCAGTTATGTCTCTCGTTGTATTGGTTTGCCCTATTATGGACGAAATGCGCAAAAATAGATATTTGAATAGGTCATTTTTTGGCCAATTTTGACAGCCCTAGGTCACATACACATGTAGGGTATAGAGCAGTCATTTTTGTGTTTCCAACTGTGCCTCTGGCTCTCATTGTAGCTCTAACTTCATCTTAATTCAATCAATTTTTCAAGCAGAAAAAAAAAAAAAACGTACTGCCACTTGATGGCATGATGAAGCTTGGCACTTTAATTGCACCCACTCAGAGAAAGCAGGCATGCAGGGAGGCTGGCAGGCAAGAGAGAGTAGATAATGGAGAAATCAGTCAGCCATCAATTATACAAACTATTAAAAAAAACGTATAGAAGCTCGAAACAAGTGAAAGAGGCATGCATAGATAGTCATGTGTGAGGCGATGGCCTGTCAGTGACATGCACAGTGACAGAGGAAATATCACGGAGGTGCGGAAGCTTTCAGAAGAAGAAGATGTGATTATCGAGTCAGAGATAGATTTTTTTTTGATGGATCCGTTATCGTCCTCTCACATGCCAGAGCTGCCTCTCTCCCTGCTGTCTTATTTTCCATCTCTTTTCAGTGCTTGCTCTCTAAAATGTGCATGACACACACATGCAGACAGACTCATATGATGGTATCTGCAACTAGAATCAACTTTAAAGAATCACCATGGAGTGTGTAAACCATGGTCACGGTATTTAAGAAATACAGTTCTTTAAAGCCCTAAAATTTACAAAAAGACTATAGGCATAATATCTACAGGCAAACAGAAACGTTCAGCCACAGCATCAGAAACATCTTTAATCGCATTAACATCGCATGTTAACGAAAGTGAAAAATAATTTTGTATCCGCCCCGTGGATGGGATCTTCCTTGGCCCATGTTAGACCCTTCCACCAAGTGTCATGAAAATCGGGCCAGTAGTTTTTTTTCCCATAATCCTGCTGACAAATAGACAAACAAACAAACCAACAAACTGAACCGAAAACAATTCATCGCTTTATTACGTCCTTGGAGGAGGAAATTAAGCGATGGATCACTGGATCAAGCTTTTGTCAATAGCTGGAGGGACTCTCTCACACACACACAATTCCATCAGCATCCTTCAACTTGTCAAAGCAACGACCTCGACTTGACTCTACGTCAATAAAAAAAGCTGCACAATCAACTTTATTTTTGTACAAAAGGACAATCAACCGCTGGGTGATTAAAATCAAAAGTGTGTAAATTCCAACTGAGTCGCAGTAATTATGTGCCGACTAACATCCACTTGTTGCATGAGTCACTCTCTCAAAAACTCGCCGTCTGAAGATGGCGGCCTCATGTTTGTCTGAACAAAGAGATTTTCAGCCACTAAACAGACACTTCAGAATGCATTAAAGTCTCGAAGCAGCTACGATGCAAAAAGCAACCTGCAGTGATTAGCTGGGGGTGTATAATGTATACAGACTCACACACACACACACACACACGTTGAGTCTTTTCCAGTCAGAGATGAAAGTAAAAGGGAAAGTGATTCATATCACGCTCGTCCTAATTTAATCTATTTCAGAGTGCCATTGCTAAGGATGGAGTGGCTCATGAGTCAATGGTGCAAAGGATGATCACTCAGCCTGCATCAGTTGTTTCACAGTAGAGCTGCAACTGAAGCCCAGTTCAGACCAAAGAGTCGCCACAAAACAAGTTGAAACTCGCAACTACTTGCAATGTGCTGGTCTGCCAGCTCACACCAATGCGACTAGATGAGACGGTGCATCATCTCCATAGCAACGACTCTCTGTACTCTCGTTCTAAGTTTTCAGGCTTTTTTGGAGCTGGATATAATTTGTAATTTGTCTTGATATGACTAAGGATAGTGATAGTGAGATACTTACTTACCGCTGATGCCGCTATTATTATTTTTTTATTTGTTGCATTTTATCAGATGGAGGAGGTATGAGTTTTAAGTAGCATAAAATGGAAACACTGAGGTTAAGTACAAGTACCTCAAAAGTACAGTACTTTCCACCATTGCTGCTTTTCCTGGTGCGTTTCCTTGCATTATAGTAAATTGCAAATTCTCACAATTGAGAACCTGCAACCATCAAATGCAACATTTGAGCTTTAAAAAATTGATTAAACCATTAAACCTTAAAAAAAATAGTTGCAGATTAATCGACTAATTGTTGCAGCTCTATTCCACACATGAAAACATGCTCGTGTTATCAGCCTGTTTCTCCGCCGCAGCTCATAATTTTCTTTTCTTTTTCTCACTGTATGCATTGGAGCAAATAACTTCTGAGCTTTACAGAGAAACTGCCTGAATTTGAACAGATCGCCTGCATCCCAAAACATGGTGGCGAGTCAGCAGACCTTGCCTGTTTTCATGAACATTATTTGCCAACAGTGATGTAAGAGAGACAGCTAACAATGTCTGGCTGCAGTCAGAAGACAGAGACAGATGCATAACAAGAGCTGCCTGCTTGGATCTCGCCTGGTTCATTAACAGTTGCCACATCTGTTAAGCATTGTTGTGTGTGTGTGTGTGTGTGTGCGTGCGTGCGTGCTTGCGTGCGTGTGCGTCATTGACAGCCACTAAATGTGTGACTGAACGGAATTAAACGGAAACTACACCAGCATCTCACTTCATGATTTCATGAGACTGACAGCCGTTCGCCATTAATAATCTATTGATGGAGAGATTCATATTGCATAAGACTTTTAATTTTTAATGTCTTAAAATACACACACACGCACGCACGCACGCACGCACACACACACACACACACACTCCCACACACACACCTTTCTCTCTCTGTTTTCTCCTCATCATCTCCCTGGAAAGGAAATCAAAATGAGATAATCTCTCTTCCTCTTCCCAGCTCAGCTGAGGTCAGTGAACTGACCAACATATTTTCAGCACATTTAGCCACAAAGCTGTTATCAGTGCTATTGACCACACAAACCAAGGGCTCAGTCTTCCAGTGCAATAATCAAACACTGTTCACCAGAGGTTGACCGAACCACATAAATGTCTAGATGGGATTATTGGCTCGGGATTATGGGGGTCAGAGGTCAGGCAAGAAATCAATGTTTACAGCTTCGATTTGACGAAGAACATCAACAACGTCGATGCAATGTGAACTACAGCTTCGAACACAGACATTTGTTTCCTCCTTGAACATTAAATGCATCACTTCTTTTGTAGATTTTACTCAAGAAAAGGTGTGTAAAACTGCAAATGTAAAAGCATTCATGGACTGTTTATTAAACAGACTGTATATAAAGATGGACGACATGACAGCGCCCCAAAAGTGAAGCCAAAGCCTCTTGATCGCCTCCTGGTGGCTGGCTTCAGTATAAGTCATAAACCCCACTCCCTCCATGTTAGCGGATGGGACATGGGCCAAAATAAAAAAATCAAAGTACATGTCAAATTAATGTTTCCCCCAAAGATGGCTTCTGTCATTTTAGGTAGTTCCTATAAAGCTGATGCATATTCAAGTGTTCATTTTTCTGATAAGTTTAATTTGAATTATTTTTTTGATGCTATAAAAACGGGGTGTAACGTCATGATTGACAGCTGTAATAGTCACATGATTGGTGGGGAGGGTGAGATACATAGAAAAAGCCTGCTATCTCCTTCCATGTAAATCATACATCCTTTAAGGTTGACTGGGTTCATCTAAATACAGCACGATCTATGCAAGAATATTCTGAACACCTTCACCTCCTCATTATATTTCCAAAGACGTGGCACATGTGATAAGCGTGTACTGGTGAGTGTCACCTTCTCTGGGTATTAAGACTATAAGAGTTACATGTGATTCTACTCTGTGACTCCGTTAACCCTCACCTCTCTGCTGCTGCTGCTGCCTCCGTCTCCTTTCTCTCTGCTCTGGCAGGTGGAACACACCCATCCTCCCTGCTACGGAAATGCACACTTGAGCATTGCCTGCATAATAAGACTGGACATATGTGAATAATTCAACAGTCTATTCTGTTAATAAATAGATAAATGGATAAATGATAAATCTGTCATTGCTGATGGCTGATGGCTGACCCAAGACAATGAAGGTCATTGGAAATATATGCAGTGTTGGCAGAGTTATTTTTAAAACATTTTCCACTGCAGATTACTGAATACATATCCTAAAATATTCCATTAAGCAACATATTCTACATACTTTTGATTACTTTTGGAATACTTCAGAATGGTTTTGCTGAGCTCATTTGTCTGACTCTTATATTTCTAAAAAATACATTCTGATAGTATCCTGGCTGTTCTCACGTTGTCGTGTAGCAGGTGCACTGTGCACGCACTTCTTAAATAAGAAATCTGTTTATGGGAAACGTGTGCCTCATGAATTCTAGAGTGAATAAAACACAAACAAACTAGAAGGGCATTCGGAGAGTGCAGACCTCCGCCAAGGCCATGCCTTGTCTCGCAGTGTTAATGAAAGCGAAAAAAAGAATAATTTGTGTATCCGCCTCGTGATTTGGATCTGCTCCCAAATTAAATGGGTTCTTCTTTGGCCCCTTCCACCAAGATTCATGAACATCAGGTCAGTAGTTTTTCAATATTCCTGCTGACAAACAAACCAAACCAAAAACATAACCTAGGTAATATAGTAATCCCTTCAAGTAATCTATATTTAAAGACTATTCAGAATACCACCAATTTAAACTGTAACTGTAACAGAATACAGTTTTGTATTTTAAATATGTAATCACGTTACTTGTATTCTGTTACTTCCCAACCCTGCATATATGCAACTATGCTTCTGTAGCTGCTGTATCAGCTATATGTCTCATTAATGTACAAAAATACATAAGTGAATTCAGAGCAGTTGCTCTCTTTTTGGAAAAGGAAATCCTCCTATCAGCGTTATTTGGCTTTGATCCTGCTTAATTAGGATGTGAGTTGTCTTGCCCAGGGCGTCGGAGGCTGAAGGTCGAAGATTACTACATTTATTCAGTGCCTCTTTCAGGCAGTAATGTTTTTAAATGCAGGAGCACAGTGCCAAAATACATCCCCGCTTCAAGTTATCTTAAAATCAGGCAACTGAAATGTTGAGTGATTCACAGCCCCACCCCCACATACATACAAATTACACCCAAAAATAACATCAGAGGAAAGTGAAATCTGAATCAATGAGGCTGTCTGTTACGTGTGAAAGTCTCCTGCTGTAATTGAAAAGGGGAAACTTGATTGTAGATGCTTTAACTTCGGGGTGTGAAACCTCTGGTCCAACTTGTGTCAGAGTGTCATGAGTGGAAATGAGAATATGGGGGGCGACCTCTCTGGGAAAGCAGAGAGGATAGTGACGGCAGGGATTACAGGATATGTTGATATGTTTATGTATGCATGTTGTTGATTGATGAGTAGGATAAGAAAAAACTAGAGAGAAAAAGTCAGGGGAACACCAAAGTCATGAGGATTCAACTTTTGGGGACTATGAATGTCTGTGGAAAATGTGATGGGAATCCATCCAGTAGTTGCTGAGATATTTGAGTCTGGACCAAAGTGCTGCAACCGACCTCACCCCCGAGCCATGCCGCTGACATGGCCTAAAAGAACAGTCCTCACTCCGCCTGAATCTGATATGTGGAGCAGAGTTGCTCTCAGATTTGCCACCCATTACTCAGTGATGAACTCAAGCCCATCCATTGTATCTGATGTAACGCTGCAAAGGTAAATCATTAAGATAAAAGGTCTTCTGTAAAATACAGACAACAAATAGGGTGATATGAATTAGTATGCCAGGTGTGATCCATGTCTCTTAAACGTGTCAGGGACATTTTATGGACCACTCCCAGATAGAGTGCTGGGAGTAAATCATTGGAGAACGGAGGCAGTGTTGTGCTGTCTAATATGTCCTGCAGCTGCAGTGTGGTCTGTTGATAACTGACTCCATCCCCAGAATGTGATATAACTATGATATATGATACTAAACTATACTGTTCATCCTCAGGAGCAAAAACTATATGTGACTAAATCATTGAGCAAATTTTAATATTGTGATGTACATCACATGTCAATATGAAATATTGCACATTTTGTTCACAGGAGCAGGGGAGGGGCTGTCACCGAGGTCAAGGGTGGTCATCAGAGAGGGTGTCACGTAAATTCAAGCACTGAAGCTCCAGAATGACAAAGAGAGAAAAGAAAAGCCGCTTTTCTGCTTTAACTAGGGCTTCTCCCTGAAAGTCAGAGATAGGAATCATCAGTCGGAGACCCCTCAGTCAACTGAGATTCTTCAAGTGGAGCAGTCGGTTTTTTGTTGTTTTTTTTGTCTGTCAGTGTGCAGTGGACAAGGGGCTACCTGTTTGAAGGTGTGTCTTCAGTGGCGTCACTTTTCGGGGCTACGGCTGCGTATTTCAGCCGCGCTTGTATTTTTAAACAGTATTCTTCATGTCACTGAAACCACCGAGAGTACTGTACTGCCCGTGATGTGTCGGTGCTCTGCACAGAAAACACCCCCGTCTGCAGTTATTTAGCAGCCGTCAAAGGAGCGGTAGAAAACACTGAATTCCCTATAAATTCTTCAAAGTAGAAGTTATTTTGTTATTTAAAAGCTTTCATTGTGAAGCAACAAACATCAGGAAATGATGGCTCTTCCTCAGCACACTCGGCCATGGCACTTAATAACAACTTCTACATCTGAAAGCGAACAGGAAACAAAAAGAACAGATATCTGAAAGAAAAAAAACAAGGACGCAGGAGACTTCAAACCACTGAGATTCAGTTAGACACTACAAAGGTACCGAGAGCTGAACACACAAGACTTTTAAAAAAATGCCTTTTTCTCTGCTGACATGAATACAGTCGCTGATCGCGACACGCGGAGGAGGAGGAGTTACAGTCAGCTGTGGACCTGCGTCCCGTCCCAGCGTGAGTCTGTGAATGTACAGCCCACAGCAACTGGTGTCCTTGTTGTCGGCAAAAAAATTATTGCACGTCGTTAGCTCAAAGGGCTAACTTGGCTTGTTTACTATATTATCTACAGCACAGAACGAATAGTCGAATCTTCGCACTGAACAGCCAAATCTGATTCGACTGACAAAATTCTGAGTCGGGTACAGCCGTAGCCTGACAATAATAAGAAGGCCGAGTAGTAAACATCACCTGAGACACAGTCACAATGAAGGACTTTTGAAAACCTTGGGTAGTAGCCAAGATGAGTCTAACACAAATAAACTAAACAAGATGCAAACAGGGCCTGAAGATGAATAAGAGAGGCTTTAACATTTCACTCAAAACCACAATGTCAACCTCACGGTGGTGCTAGAGTAACAGTCAGGGGATCACCAGAGTCGTGGCGCTGCATCATCTGGGAACCATGAATGTCTACAAAATGTAATGGCAATCATAATGGCAATATTTCAGTATGGAGCACAAAGGGTTGGACCAACCAACAGACCACCTCTAGAGGCGTAAAAGCCCAAAGTTTGATGATCCACCGTCAAAGGCATCATTCAAACAAGTCTTCCCGGGTCAAACAAGCCACGTTCTTTCGGGTGCAGAGAGGTGAAATCTGTCTTTGCATAAGAGGTCTGTCACTCAGGGCGCAGTAGACATTAATTGACAGCTGGGAGCAGCTCCCTCGTCTCTCAAGTAGAGGTGAGAAGTGCTGCTTTTCTCCCCACCACTGCATTTATGCCAGCTGAGGGATTGAAGAATGACTCTGGTGTCATGACGCGAGGTAGATTGTGAAGAAGGAAAAACAAAGAAAGGTTGTTTTTCCGTCACATCGGAAATGAGAGCAAGGCTTGTTGGAGTAACACTGTTAATTGGCTTCCCCCTCTGAGCAGCTTTCATTTCGGCTTCTCTCGGTATGATTTCCTTCTTTCTCCTTTTCTTCCTCTTAATAGTCCTCTAATCTGACTCTCAAAGAAATTGATTAAAGCTTTATTTCCAAATGAAGACACTTTTACCACAGTATATTGAGAAAGAATCAGAGCCGCCAATATTGTTTTTCAGTAAATAACATTTGGGACTCATTATGTTTACAGCTAAGATGAATTCATCAACACTCTTTGTAACTGTGGGATTTAGTTGAAAGTGAGAAAAAGATGTTTGCCTTCAAGCTACAACATTTAAACGAATAAACAACACATCACACATTATTTTTAGCAAAATGCCAAATAGCATGCCGGTGAGGAAAGCGGCAGAAAAATGAAGGAAACTTGAAAGTATGATGGATGTAGACAATTACAATGTGGAAAATTGATATTGGTCCCTCAGTGTGTGAAAATGCTGGCTGACATGTCAAATATTTCAAGCGTTTGGTCACAGATTGGTAGCCTTGCATGCTATACATGTATGTGGATTTTGTAGAGTTCAGCACCATGGACAGTTCCCGCCATAGACTAGTTCTTCTTTACCCTCGAGTTTTTACAGAAATGGTAGTGCCATTAGCCTAAACCCCAATGGAAATGTGTAGTACACACAGACAGTTCTTGTTAAGAGTAAGTAGTTCTATATTTCCATTTTGTCAGCAAATTTCATTACAAGATCAAAACAGACAATGAACAGATCCGACAAAGAAGAATTCTCTATGTAGCGACAGCCTGAGCTTACTTCTCTGTCATAGCGCTGTTGAAACTAGTGAAAACACATCAGTGAGCCACACTGTTGCACTTCATTATGATGAACACGGGCACTGTAGTTTATTTTATCCTGCACACACACCGTAATGCAGCTGTTAACACTCACTTGACCACCAAGCGTGTATTAATCCACGGGTGAAAATAGTCCCCAGCAGTATGAATCAATGGGTTTGGGCCTGAGTGCCACAGAGAGGGTGGGTGGGGAAGTTGGGAAAATATTGAGCGAATGACTAATGCATTGTTGGTTTTAGTCTTTTCATGGGAGTTGTTTAAAGTAGGAAAAATATTGAACAATGTCTTAATAATGATTATAGACCCACCAAAGCAGGATGTCAACTTTCAGCCAAAGTTCCATTCTCCTGTCAGACTAATGGAAAACTAATGAACTAATGGATCTAAAATTACTGCGTCTAATGACTGTCTGATACCAACAAGAAGTAATATAATTGAATATGTAAAAAAACAAAAACAAATCTGTATGAAAAAAACAACAAGTCATGGTCATCAGTGTTTGCTAGCTCAGCATCTTTCAGATTGGAAAGTTTTCTCTTGTGGCAGAATATCTTTATTTTGATAGCTTCATACATAAATGTCTAATGCAATTCTAAATGACATCACTTTTAATATTTAAATTACTTTAACATCTCTAATGTCTAATTAACAACTAAATTCAATTAAATACCAAAGTGTAAGTGTAAAAAAAATAAATAAGAAAAAAGAAAATCTCAGTCAATGCGTAAATGTGCAGTTTGTTCCTATATGCTGTCTGTCTTTTTATCTGTTGGTCTGTGCTTTGCAGAGCCAGGCCTTGATAAAAAAAATAAATAAAAAAAATTAAAAGCTTGGAGCTACTCCTGATTTATTTCATAAAAGAGACTATAGTCTTCCACTGACAGACCATGAACCTTAAGTGACATAAGGTGATTACATGTGTTATAGTGCAGAAAGAAAAGATGTCCTCAGGACATTCAAGTGTCATGTGAAAAACAGTAAAACAGCAAGCTGGAGCATGAAGAAGACATCGTCCTTTTCACTCAGAGCAAAAAGCAAAATTGTGAGTCCTTTACACCCACATGTTGCCTTCCACACACTGTTTATGACCTCCAGATAGAAGCAACAAAAAAAATCATCAGCATGCTGACTCTCACAGGCCAAGAACTTTATGAGCCACACAATCAAGCACAAAGACGAGCTCTGCCCTCTGGTCAATCCCAGTCACCTTGCCCATCGATTAGCACCTGCATTACCATGGCAACTGATGACCGGGACATGCTGCATCGTAGTTTGCAAGTGCGCTGTATTCTCTGGTTCTCCCTGGTGAAATCTGGTTTGAGCAAAAACCTGAATATGATTACTTTTACTACTTTTATGCAAATTGGGCATTCTGTTGTTATTGAGCAGTTTCTAAGAAGAATATTCTAAAAATTGTATCGCTATGAAAATTGACCTTAACATAAAAAGGTTCCACTAGTCTTTTACATACGCAACAAAGTGAGATTTATTGGGATGATAAGACCACACATTCCCTGTGTAAGTGATAATCATAAGTTCAGTAAAAGCAATGCTTCTATGTTTGATTACTAGCAAGCTATAGAGGTGAAATCACATCAGTTAACTTGATGTGGTCTATATGTCATTGCCATAAATATGCCACAGAGCCATATAAAATAGTTATTTTTCTTATTAGTTTTTAGCAGGAATTATAAATCAGAGTTAAATTGAGAAGGTAGGTAAATTGAGATTAGGTACTGTCTTGTTTTTCACTCTGTCTAATTTAATTTATGGCAAATGCAATTAATGCAATTTGTGTGGAGCTATATTTCTTATTTTGACTCCATGTATTTAAGCCTAACAAGGCCCCAGTGCAGCTCTGTAATCCTGAGAACATGCTGAGGCTTAAACAAGATGAGACAACAATAAACAAGAAGGAGAAGAAAACACAGCATCTGGCTGCAGCTTTGAAGTCGGAACCAGATCAAATCCCCGCACAAAGCAAATTGCCTGTCTTTCCCACCAACTAAAAAGGATCAAAACTGTCTTTTGCTAAAAATAACAATCACTCCCTGTCTCCCTCTGCGTATCCTTCATGGGAAGACAAGTACAGAGCACCTTCATGTTTTCCTGGTCGCTCAACTTCTCAAAAACTCCGCTGATAAGATTTGTGCAGTCAGCTGTAAAGGGTAACTTAACATGTATGTATTCATAAACTGGTTCTAAGAGTGTTCTCATGACAATTTGGTTCATTATGTACTTCTGAACATTGTGAATACATGATAAAAAATTAAAGAAAAAAAAATATGCGATTAACTCTACAGTTTGACTCTGGAAGGATCCTCGTGAGTTGAAGAGGGCTATTTCACTTGTACCGAAAAACTGAACCATTCAACAAGAAACCATGCAGAAGAGAATGGGATGATAATGAAATCATTCATGTCACACTCTCTCACTCTCACGCTCTGTGCCAAACTGAAATTAAATAATAAGTCAATATGACAAAAGAGCAGACCAAGCACAAAACTTTATGGGTTTTGTACTTCTTCCTCCATTAGTAGTAAATGCAGCGGGAAGATATAGCTGATGAAGGCCTCTGCTTTGCTTAGATAGGCCTAAACGTACATTGGGGCGACACAGTGTTATAAGAGAAGTTACATAAGTAAATAAATCAACTGCTCATCCGCCCACAAACTCATCCAACCCACTCACAGGGCTATACGATGGTTGGTTACTTTAGTTCAACACACAGTGGCAGCCCATGCGAGTACGCCTCCCAAGAGTATAAAGGATCTAAAGTTGCACTTAGACTTTATGCAATGGTGGTAACTTTAACTTATTTTAAAAAGCTATTTAAAGTTCTAATTTACCATCATAGGTGGAGGAGATGGGTGGAGGAAAAAGCCAGTAACTCACTGGTGAGTTACTGTTTTTCCTTAGCGAACAGCTCATCAAAAACTGTAAATGTGTTAGTTTAACGCAGCTACTTCACCACAAGCTATGGCACTCAAAAATGACCACTGAGGGAACCCGATTTTACACCTCAAAATCTGAGAAAACTTGTATAAAGAGCTTGTGGCTCTAAGTGTCTGTAAAAGTGATGTCACTTGAGGCAACGTCGGCTGCAGCTAAAGACTGCACGTTTGAAAATGAAAAGAATCTGTGGGTGTGGAGTTAGAAAGAAGTGAGACGTCTGTCGCCTGCTCCTCATCTCTGCTTGAGGCTAGCAGCTCAAGGCCACATCAGCCGCTACTACCACAACACACCCGACTTTCCGACCAAATGTCGGCAGTTGAGTTGCATTGAGGGTAATGTAGGCACCAGGTTTTGACACGGAAGATGAATGCGTGGCATAACAGCAGACTTATCTCTGGTTCTGCTGCATCGATTTTGCAGCAATGCTCTTAACACCTCTCATACACACTGAGTTTTCTGCAGACCATACTATATACATAATCATCAATTATTTTGATAATCGATTAATTGTTACAAGTAATTTTTCATGCAAAAATGGCAGAAAATGCTGTTTTTAGCCTCTCAAATGTGGAGATTTCCTGCTTTCAACTGTTTTATATAATATTAAAGTGAATATGTTTTTGTTTTGGACATCACCTTGGACTTTGAGATTTTTTCACTATATTCCGACGTTTTATATAGACCAAATGATTAATCGAGAAAATAATCGGCAGGCTAATCGATAATTTAAATAGTCATTAGTTGCAGGCCTAATGTAAATGTGCCAGTCAGTGGAAGGGCATTTAACTTAATTCATCTGGTTAGAAAAGACAATGAGTGAGAGATAAAAATGGGCTACTACATGAAACTGCCCAGAAAAAAGCCTTGTGATTAAAAGCAGTAGTTCAGCGAACACTCAGGGCTGTTTACTATAGCTGAAGTGACCCTGTGCATGAGGTCGCTGTAGAGCCGGAGGGAGGGAGGCAACTGTCTCTTTTTGCTGCCCTGGGTCAGAGTGTTGCTCTGAGCGGTCGCCTGTCTCGGTCTCTTAGACACCTGACTGTGATCATTAGATAAGATGGACACGTTCTTTCCTGGCTGCCCATGTGAGATCACAAAACTGGCACATGAGAGACACGGTTATCAGCCAGGGAGACTACAAAACGAAAGCATGTCAAACTAATTTAAGAAATCAATATCCTATCTTGTGAGACTTCTGACACAGGAAATACTCATAGCTCTGGGGCATGTAAAGGCACTGAATTTGAAACAATCCCATTAGTACATATGGCCCCGTTTTACAAAAAAAAGGGTACTAAACCTGATGTGTTTGCATGTATGTGGGTGATTTGTAGGATTGTGCTTACTTGTTTTTTGTTGCATTGATTTAAACTCACCCTAAAGTCGATGCCCACAGTGGAGATGAAACTGCCAGCCAGGAAAGCTCCGTCTTTAAAACGGACCAGTAGACATGTTTTCCCCACACCAGAGTCTCCAACCAGCATCACCTGCACAGGAATACCAGAGGGAAAAACTCAGACAGGAATGACTGGGGGGCTAAACTAAGAAGCACAAAAAAATCTACAACAAGAGGTGTGAGGGATAAAACTTCTGACTGTCTGACTGATCGATACAGGTAAATGTCAGAAAAACTGAAATAACTAGCAAAGACAAACAAAATATGAACAAGGGGGAGCTTTTGCATTGTGCTCATATGTTTAATTTTATATCAGTCTCTGATTGTTTGTCCACAAAAGAAGAAAAAACAGAACATTTGAATCATTCAGCTAAATTAGTCGTGGTATTCTGGTGCCTGGCCAGTGAAGAGGGTGTATGTGAATGAGTGTGTGATTGCTCATTATGGCCACCAGTGCATGACCTTTGTGTGAACGTATACATCTTAATGCACATCCATGGATGTGTGCGCACATACAATAGAGACGCGTCGCTCCTTCTCTTTTTATTCCGAGCTGTGATGAAGTTAAAGGTTTGATGTGATTACCGTTATCAGGTTAGCTGAGGGACTGTGATGCCCTACCATGGAAATCAAAAGCGCCTCTCGGGTGCACAGAGGAAGCAGAGAGAAGATGAAAGACAGAAGAAAAAGAATGAATGGATGTAACAGGGTCAGATGCAAATATGTGTGAAGATCTCACCCGCTGTATCCCTATGCTCCCTATTTCAACATATTATTGTTTTGTTTTTTATCTCTGTATCCAATTGTCTTCTTTTCTTTTATGTCTTCTCCATGCTCTACATGAGCCAAATGTTTGCAGGGGTGTGCAGGAGGAGGCACCTACCCTTAGGTTTTATAAATAAAATGCAATCAATTTCCTCACTGACTCAGTAGAGATCAGAGATAATAGTAGGCCTAAATGCTCAAACATGGCACGGAAAGAGGGATATGGTATAGGGCTGCAACTAACGATTATTTTCATTATCGATTAATCTGCCGATTATTTTTCAGAAAATAGAGAAAAATGTCCATCCCAGTTTCTCAAAGTCCAAGGTGATGTCTTTAAATGTCTTGTATATGTTATAAAACAGATAAAAGCAGGAAATCTCCATATTTTAGAGGCTGAGAACAGCATTTTCTGCCATTTTTGCATGAAAAATTACTTTAACGATTAATCGATTATTAAAATAGTTGCCGGTTATTTTTCTGTCAATCAACTAATCGATTAGCTGACAAATCGTTAACACGGTATACGTTAATCTCTGCAAAGCTCCACTTGTAATAAGGTAACCTTAAAAGCTACAGATGGGATCTTTTTAATCTCGCCTTGCAGCATCCAACTAAACATTACAGCTCTAGAAAGAATTAGAAGGGAATATTATTGGATTTCTGCCTGAACATGTTGCTGCTACTTGTCAGATCACATATAACTAAATTAAGTTACAGTGGGTATGTGGCAGTTGTTTTCATTTGTCTGTACTCAGGTCTCACTTGCAAATGAGATCTTGATCTCAAGTAGGGTGGCTTTTTATGCAATTGTTCATTTATTGGCTGCAAGTATGTTGTGCACTGCAACTACGTTGTGTACTGCAGAAATGTCCCTGCACCCAACACATAACAAGTAGTTAAATTAAACAAGAATAGAGTTCACAGTGGATGGATGGAAGGAACAATCAGTCCAATTGTTCTGCAAAGAGAGAAGTACAGGCACATCATGCACTCACATCAAACAGCTGCTTCAAAAACACGGAGTAGGTGGCACAAGTCCCTCCAAGCTATGTTGGGAGTCGGCTACACTGAGAATCTGTGGGTGTGATTCTGGGTTTGTGTTGTGGTGAGGTGACAGTTCTCTACTCACATTATGGTTTAGGTAAAGCACACAAATCGCTCACTGTATAAATGCTAACCCAGTAATGTGTGTGCTACAGGGATAAACGTGCATTCAACCAGTTGCGCAATGATTTGTTGCTGCACGGCAGTGTGCACCTTTCCAGGTTATCGATCGTCTATTGATCGACACAGCTGGTGTCAGGAGCTCGCTGCTGCTGTTTAATGAATAAATGTGGTTGTAAAACGAAAGACAAGTGACGCTAAACAGGAAAACCAAAGTGGCAAAGTAGACCACAAAGGATTTACTCGTGTCTTTTCTTCTCTCATCCTAAAGGGAAACAAACGCAAAAAGTGTCCATTACTCTAGTTTTACCTCGATGGCATTGCTCTGTATCAATTTGTACCACGCCTTTACTATTTCTGTGATATTTCTTGGTGTAAAATTATATCAATTAAAGCCCACTTTTATGCGAGTTGCAGGTTATTATGGTGCATTCACTGAACAACAACAGGGGCGTCCTACCTTGAAAGCGATGTCATAAAACTCGCTGCTGTTGCTGATGGAGGGTCTGCTGGGATGGACCACGCCGTTCATCTGAACAATGCCCGGGCTGCTCCTCGCTGCTTTCCCGGTGCCTTTCCCGGCGGGGCTGCCTCCTGCAGACGGGCTGCTGCTCCCGGCTTTGCCTTTGGCAGCCTTCTTGCGCGACATTTCTCAAGGTTTCAAAAACTAATATCTTTATGAATCTTAGCCAATTAAAGCAAACAAAACAAATCTTCCGACGGCTGAAAAGTTGCTGCAGCTAAGAACTTTAATTAGCAGATTTGTTTAACCTGCGCGCTGAACGCATGCTCCTCGTGCACCTTCGCTAATCAGGAGGGAAATGCAAAAGCGCTCTCGCTTCCGTTGTTGTTGTTGTTGTTGATCCGCTTCCTGCTGCTGACAGCTTGCTCTTTCCAGGACAACAGGCTCAGCACTGCGCGCTGTAGCGGCAGCAGTGTGATGTGATCATAGACTATAAAATGTGATGTGATGTGGCACAAAACTCCACCTTGAGCGCACAACAATCAGGACACGGGCGCTGCACTTTGCACCGCGCAAAGAAAAGCCTCAGCCCTTCATCTTGACATTATAAACTCACTGTAGTCCTCAAATACGAATATTATGGGGCTAATATAGAGACTGTGCCAACTTTCACAACGTGACTTAACGTTATCTGTTGACAAGGTAACTGTATGACCTGTATACTATTATCAGGGGCGGATTAAGGTGGTCAGGGGCCCCCTCTTACTAAAATAAAAGTAATTTAGTGCCGTGATGCTTATGTGTTGGAATATTACATGGCCCACACGCATACACTCGGGGTGTACTGGCGTTCACACAAACATGAACAGTTTAAACAACAATGCTTCAGAACAAGAAACATCCACATGCATCTGATAACCGCTTTTAGTTTTCTAAACTAACAGGTATACAACACTGTGTTTTGTTGCCAATTTAGGGATTATCTTTAGTAGATCTTGGTGTTCTTTCAGCTGTTTTCATTTTTGCGATCCGCTACCATATTTTCTTCCTGACATTTTTGGCCGCAATGTTTGAAAACCAAATATACCCTATGAACCTGACCACATGATGTGGGAGACATCTACCCAATCAGCTGTTTTTTCTAACATTTTTATAATGTTTCTCATGGGCCAACAGGGGTCAAGGCTTATTTTCTCTTTAGTAAATTTAAATAGTCTGGCCAACTGGGGGCCCCCAGGCTGCAGCCTATAGGTCAGCCTGTGTAGTACTCCTCCCCTGACTATCATTGGTCAATAGAGGACACAGGACGAGGTTTGTGGTGCTGAAAACAGCTGCATTTATATCATTATGTTATACGACCTACTTTTGCAAGTCAAAAGTATTTTTTCAAAAGTCAAAAGTATTTTTTCCAACCATCTGGTTTATGGAATTAAGCCAGTGTGTTCTAAACCTTCAAAATATGAGCATGATAGCCTATAGCCTAAGACCTATTTTTGAGCGACCTCTCTTTCAATCAGACTCATATACTTTCTGTTGTACAGTAGGCTATTCTGTAAGAGTGAGTCTGTGAATATTTAAATCTATTATCACGACAATATTCATGATGACACGACCTATTTACTTTTATTAATGGCGTTCACTTGTAGATGGCATTATGCATGTATGAGGCGCAGCTGGAGGCCAAGACTAGACTAATTAAGAATTAGACTAGGAGCCTTTCTGAGCAATGCTCTGCCCCTCTTCAAATCATTTGGCTTGTGTTCATGGACTCATTCTGGCTATTCACCTTTGTACCGCTGTTGTCTTGTTTTATGTTTTGTAGGCTATGACATATGTGTGGTCTATGAGTAAATAAATCAGAATCTGAATCTGAAAGTAGGCCTATACTTTCAATATAATATGAGGTGCAGTCTATTCACTTAGCAATCGAATGAGAAGCAATATGAAATTGACATATGGGACTGGTTAATCTAAGCCATTAAAGTAATCTGCTTCTATTAGTATGATCATATGGAGGGAAAATAGTGGAAATGGGAACTACAGCAGCCACCTGTGGAACATACTGGAGATGTGATTTCAACAATCCACCACAAGAGGGCGATACAAGAACATAAGATAGAAAGTCACAGATCAAACAGGGAAGAACAGCAGAGTAAAGTTCAAGTTAGTCTAGTTGTGAAGGATCTTTGTCCCCTAAAATAAATACAGCTGATTATATTAGGGCTAAATCAGAAACACGCCCATAGGGGTCACTGTTTTAAACAGAAAATAAACTATGTCTAGTGTAGTGGAGGCTATAGCTGTAGTCCTGAGAGAAACAACAAAATATTTCACATGTGATGCATATCACACCATTTGAATTGATTTGATAGGCTATACAGTAGGTATTTATCATTAGTGGTAGGCCTCTTTATATGCTACAGTTCAGCTTCCGCCATCAACAAGCTGGTTGTGATCAGATGGTCACTGGCCTCTCTGTGACTCTTACCCACACTGGTTATAATTCACAACCTAATTCAAACGTCTCTGTATAACATGGAGGATGTCATTCTTTAGCGGGGTCCACATGTTGTCTACATTTGCAACAAAGAACAGCAGCATATTCTGGTTAGACCCTGATCCTCTGTGGCCAGTAATGAGATGCTGTTGTTTCCCTCCCCTCTGTAATCTAGTTTGTTATGCAATATGAAATTTGCGTATGATACAACTGCCTTTCTGATCGAGAGCCAGGCTGTCCACGCTCATTAGAATATGCTCAAAGATCATAGCCCAGAGAGACCTTGTTTGCTCCCCACCACAGGAGACTTGTATTATTACCTCTGACCTTTACAATGTGCAGTGTGAATAATGCCTGGCTCAAAGTGGCAGCTCCATTTAATA